>CM064434.1:22828528-22856028 GCA_032690845.1 Eleusine coracana subsp. coracana
GGGATTTTCATAATTTATCAAAGCAAATTTAGCTGATGCACCCAAAAGCAAAGTTGTAGCACGCGGTTTCCTGAGACCACACAAAAATAGGTGTCCAATTTGGAGCAAGGGAACGTGGCGAAATTTACCAAACCCGAGTCAGGGTCCAGAGTCAAAGAACTGGGTCAAGCCCTTCTCTCTCCCCCGGCCAATCCCAACCCGACAGAGGGTTGTACCCGGGTTCCTGTCGCCACCGCTGTTCACTGGCGCCCCATGCCGGTCACTGCTCCGCCACCTTTCCCCCCAGTGCTACCGGCCGCATTGAAGCCTCCCCGCCGGCGAACCAACCTCGAGCCGACAGCTCGCCGTTCTCTCTTTTGCCCTCTCTCGGCTCTCCCTTCCGCCGGCCAAGCCAAAAGGGCCAGCAGCGGCTCAGCAACCCCCATTCCCCTCCCTCTCTGCTCGCCAACACTTCCGCACGCCCCCAAGCGCTCCTGCAAGGCCGCGCAGCACTGCCTCTGCCTTCCTCCTCCTCTGCCGCAAGTAAAACCGGCGAGTTCCCCTGCTCCGGGTCGCCTGAGCGCCGCCGTGTCCAGCCCCGACCAGGCAGTACCTCCCTTCCTCTTTCTTTCTCAAATCAACGCGCCAAGGAGTACTCTCGCAGCCTACTGACCCCCTCCCTCACTCGTGCAGAGATGTCGCCGGAATTTGGAGAACCCGAGCCGCCACCGGCCACCGCGCGGAGAGGGCTCACGACAACGACCACCCTCCCGGCCACCCCAACTCCAGCCAAAGTGTCGACGAGCACCGCGGCACCCAGGTGATGCTCCTGCACCTTCTCCCTTGTCGTCGGCCGCCATCGAGCTTCGCCGCCGCTCGTCGCCGGCAGAGCTCCGGCAGCCCTCGCTCCGGCCACCACCACCCACATGACCGTCTTGGGTCACTGATCACGTAGGGCAGCACCGAGTCCCGAGCCTCGCCGCCGATCACCGCCAGCGAGCCAGTAGAGCCGCAGCGCCGCCGCGCGTGCGCGCAGGGGAATTTGAAATTCGGCCAGTTGTAGATTTGTAAATAGGAGTGAACTTTTGAATAAACATCAAAATTCAATATCTCAAGAAATAAGAGGCCTAAAATTGTGAAATTAATTTTGTTCAACTCCTAAAATCTTACTCTACCAGAAAAACAAGTTCAAGTCCAAGTTGTTAGTAAATTAATTTAATTAATTCATCAATGTTTCAACCCTAAATTGCTTAATAAATTCATAAGTAATTATATGTAAATGGTAAATTCATGGAACTTTCTCAGTAATCATTTCGTGGCATCCCTAAACTTTCTGCAAAAGCACATTTCCATTTTATTGCATATTTTTAGTATTATTGCATAATCTTCATTTTTAGTAATTGAATTTATATAAATTATTGCCTAGGGATTTATTCATGAAATTTGGCATTCCTGTTCCTTATGCACTTGTACACTTATGTAAAATCCCATGGAAAATTTGAAGCTACCTAAGTATAAAATTCTCTATCGAAATTGATCAATGGTTAAGTAACTATGAATTTCTTCATATAAATGTTACTTCATGTGTATATTTAAGGAAAGTAGGAATAAATTAAATTTTGGAAGTCCATGGAGAATAACTCAGTTTCACATTATAGAAGAAATTCTCATTTTGTAGTTATATACTTTGGTTCTTAATTAACTATATGAGCTAGAACTAGTTATGCAATTAAAGTGCCATTTTTATGTATAGTGTTAGTTTGCATATGGTCACTTTAGCTAAGTTGCTCAAAAATGAACTTTCTAAAATTTGACCCTAGTGCTACATGGTTATATCATCATCAGCATATGATGGCATATAATCAACATCTGGGCCATGCCCATGTTAAAGTAGACATACACTAAGATTGTGATAATTAAAAGTTACATTCTTGTAATTAGAAGTTTGTCCCCTTCAAATTCAGTGGTTACCATGTCATACTTAAGTATGAAACCATGTTCATGAATGATTGATTAGTTCATTAATTTATTTGTTGAGGAAGTGCCATGAATCTTCATGCCATGCATTCCATCTTTAATTAAGAAAACTCCATGAAACCTTGTGTATTCCTTAGCATTGATGCATGTCCATTCCATATAGGAATCGAGACCGAGGAGATCCCACCGGACTAGCAAGGAGCTGAAGTGCACTTTGGTGAAGACGCTAACTACGATTACACCCAAGGCAAGCCCCGGTGCATAACCCATTTTATCATTCGAGTCCTTTTTACTTTATCAAAAGTAGGAATAGTGTATTGTGCATTAAGTGTAGGACTTGGATGAAACACACTTGCATACACTAGCAATGACTTATGATTAGTATGTTAGTAAGCTTTTTCGTTAGCAAATGTTATGCTTAAACTAGTGGAGTCAACGGTAGGTTATAGATTCAACTATGGTTCAATTGGTGGATGAACTTGATAAAAATGGATCACCTATCGTTGCAACTCCGCGAACAAGTATTGAACCGTACCAAGTGCATACCTTTAATATGGGAATTGGTAAACCTAATAACTTGGGCACCGTATTGTTGGACGTCCATATGTTGACTTTTGCTAAGCCATATTAATAAGTCATTCCCGGCACGGGGCCAGAAACGGTTCACTAATATGTCCCAGAGTCAAGTAGGTAAAATCCGCAAGCGCACGGAGAATACTGCTGTAGCATTTCACCCGGAAGGATTCAGGGTATCGTATTTGTTTATCCCAAAGGAAGGGTATGATCAAGAAGCGTTACTAACATATAAGATCATGTTAACAATTAGCAAGGATATCTTAACCAAGACTGGCGGGTACATGATAATAACCGGGTAGTGTGACACACACAGAAGATTCCTACTAAATAAATAAAGTCTAGTGGAGGAAAGACTAGGCTAAGCTACTCCTACTATACATTCCTATACAGTTGCATAGCCTAAGTAGAATACATACAGACCCACACTCAGGTTCAGCAGTCAATAATATAGCACTTCAGGCACGGACTTACCCCTGCATCCACAGGCGACTTCCGCCAAGAGCCTACGCACTAGCCTAGCGGGGAGGATTTCAAAGGACGGACAGGGCTGTCACCACCTGCCGCCTACCTCAACGAACCAGTAGACTAACGAATAATTGATGCAAATCAGTCACCCAAGTACCATACTTGCATGACCAAAGAGCACTCTGCCCCTCCGCGATTACTATTAACGAGGCAGAGCTACCGTACGAATACGATCACCAAACCCATGCTATACTTTATTAGCTAAAACTAAGCATAGAGACTATAACATATAAACTAGACTATAGTGACGGTATATAACTAGCATGACAATAGTAGTATAATAAATATAAACTACTATCACACAAGTAGACTATACTATCACATATATGGATCACAATATCAAACAAGAAACTCATGACCCAAGCACAACTATATAGAAAAGATATATATATTGATAAGAGAAAAGTCTTACAAAAGGGAAAAGATACAAGAGCCATACCAATTCCAAGTGAAGACTTGGGACTAGAGAGCTCTAGACTCAGCCTAACTCCACTAAAACTCCAAGAACTACTACTAGCAAGAGAGAAATGCTTCTTGTGGTGTGTGTTGAGTGTGAAGGCACACCCTCCTATTTATAGCCTCAATAGGTCGGCAAGGGAGAGTAACCGCCACGGAAGGCATCTCAAACCGTCATCAGGAGTCGCGGAGGAGCCAACACGTGGAAGCCCAGGCAGAGAGGGCGCCCGGCCGGGTCGGCCGACCTGACCAGTTCGGCCGACCTGGGGGTGGCCCCTCCTGGCCTGTGCTTTCTCCAGGTGGCTGTCCTGTGGGCCCTGACGTCGGGTTGCGCGGTATTACAGGGAGTTACGTCGGTTAAGTGCTGAAAATGGGCCCTTCAATCCGTGTGACGTCCATGTGGCACTCTCTGATTGGTCGAAAGTGTGTTTTCTTGCCTTTTGAGGTGTTTCCTTCACATTTCCTCCTGCATGCACAAAATTCTCCAAGTACAAGTGGGACTATATTATTGTGCTAAAGCATGCGTGTATGAAATGCCAAATTATCCTTTATTTGAGTATAGTTGACGGTAAAAAATGGTACTTAACAGCCGTCAACAAACTCCCCCAAGCTTACCCTTTGCTCGTCCCGAAGCAAAGATAAACTTAAGTTGTTGATCAGGAGTTGCTACAATGTCCTACTCCTCAATAATACTATGCGCATAACAAAGTACTCTTCCTAGAATTAAATATGTTGGCACATAACTTACCCATTTACCTCGATCCATGGGGCTTTTACACCTCATTGTCTTGGGCGGTTGAGAGATAGAACAATTGCAGGGCACCAATCACTTGCTCTAGATTCCGCTATGTTATTCCGGAGGTTTTCAAAAGATTTTGAAAATAAAAACCAAGTTCCTCAAATGATTCTCTCGGATCACTCAATATGTGTATGATTCCTCACCAAGGCAAAGTGTTGCCTATAATCACCTATTTCTAAATAAGGCTTTATGTGGAGCTCAAGGTAGGGATATATGAGGCACTCATGTTCACATAATATTGCTATGTCAAAAGACCGGATCCAAGAAAAACATCAATTCAAACAATCTTGATCAAGATGTGCAAGTGTGTGGGAGAACGGAGGAATGGTGGATGGGAAGAAATAACTCCTTTTTGAATTTTCCTTCTCTCTTTTGGAGTTTCTAGGCTATGGCTATCTTTTGCTTGCTCTCTTTTTTGAGCATTTTTTTTCTTTTCTTTTTGCATAGCCATAGTCCTAGTTTGCAATGAATACTTTGAGAGAGGAATTTTGTAATGGATATATGGAGTGTTTCTTTGGATGGATGGATGGATGGATAGTGACTTTCTTCCGGTGTAGAAGAATAGCTCACGGTGGATATGGTGGATATGGTGGATGCTATCTTCTTGATTTAGAAGGATAGCTCATGGCGGTGGATGTGTATATATGATCTTGATCAAGAAAGCATGAAAAGAGTTCTACTAGGGTCACATCAATTTTGACTAAGCTCAATGTGAAACAAGCAGCATATGTGTAAAGGTTTTCAAATGTAAACACTACATATGGCTGTGGTGGGAATTTCATCATTGAGGAACTTGTCAATTTGTCATTTTGAAAAATAAAACTCCGAAATTCAAGCTTTACGTTGAGCAAGATCATAGCAGCCCTATCTATCGTATCATACCTCTCAACAACTTAGAACTAGAGAATGCATATGCTACCCACAAGATTCAAGTTCAAGGCAAGATTTACCAACAAACCTAACTCTTGAGAGAGTACTAAGTTGTAAACTAGCATTAGAGAGGAATAAAGGACAAAGCAACTATTCATCATCTCAACATAGGAAAATTATACACATTCATACCGCGCATGAAAAAGGGAAATATTTTTGTTCTTTTTATGTTTTGCAAATTTGTATGGATTTTCAGATTTAGCAAATGCAAGAAATAAAGGGAAGGGGAAAGATACAAGTTACCGTGAGAAGGGGGGTCCTCCCCCAAGCTTGTTCTTGCTCATATCTGCTGGTTCGGGTCGTAGCCTTGGGAGCGGAAGAAGGCATCCCAATTGTTCTGGTTCTGAGCCATCATCGCGTTCAGCTGGCGGAATTGGTTGTCGCTGAAATTCTGCCATTGCTGGGTGTCGGTGACATGTTGCGTGAGAGTTTGTTGCATGCTCTCGGTGCGCAAATCAATGTCGTTCACCCTCCTTGTCAACTCGGCCATCCCATAGTTGAGTTCACGGAACCCACGGGATGAGAATGACCGAGTGGCAAAGGATGGCGGTCCGCTTGAACTTGATGACGTCTGCATGGGGTAATCGTACTGAGATTCCCATGCTCCGGCCTGCCATGTTGATGCACCCGCCTCGTCCTGTGGCGGGGGCTGCTCCCATACCGGATCTCCGGTCGGAGTGTGAAACTCCGGTGTAGGCTCCATATGCCTACGGGAACGTGTCGGTCGCCCTGAAACACTATGCCTGCGAACTTCTCCCACTGGCTCAAGTGGGAGGGTTAGTGCCCGATAGTGATACAAACGAAGACCCGGGTTAGGTAACGGCAATTCATTTGTATACCCGGGAAAGTGATAGATCAAGGTATTATTTGGACCATGTTTCAAAGTATGTCCTTGCACAAAATAGTCCTCGCCTAGAAATTCTCTATCTACCGTCAAATATTCAACATGAACATTCTCAAGCAGACCACACTTCTGCGCAATGCGAGTAACTAAAGAGGTGCACTCAATTGGTCCTGTCAACTTTATATTGTCTAACCATTGATCAATCATGCATTCCGCGGGTGACACACTAATTTTCTTAACCATGGCATAAAGTATTTTCAATTCATCTTGCCGGACAACCCTAATGTCACCTCGAGGAAACAAGGTCATAGCCAACCACACATGCATAAATCTAAGTGTAGGATTATGGATGGCACTTGTTCTAGGCTTGGGACCCCACTCGTTTCCGGAAATCTTTTTCCAAAAACTTTCTTTATGGAACCCCTTTAGCGCTTTATCTAAGTCTAGCCTACATTTAGGATTTAGACCTAGCATAGCATGAAGATCACACCATGTGACCAAGCGCTTTTGCCCAAACAAGCGAAAAGAAATGCCTTCATCATACTTTTTAAGGGTGCATAAAAACTGCATAGTAAGCAAATGAGAACCCGGCTCATCTACTTCTACGAAATTTAGCCAACCCATAGTGCGAAAAATAGAGGCAAATTCTTCTCTCATACCTATTTTCTCGAGGAAGTCCGGATCGAAGCGTCGGGTGTGGGCGAATGGCCGTTCTCTCATGAGCGCGATGGCTTGGCCCTCGCGGTCATCCTTGATGTCGAGATGCTCCTCGGTGATGAGCAAGGCCGGCCTTTCCTCCGGAATTTCAGCTTCGGGGTCACCATGCCCCGGACTTGGTGTGAGCTCGACGGAGGATGCTTGACTCGTGCTTGCACGAGTGCTTTTTCTCCACTTGATTCCGGCGACTTGCTTCATTCGTTTGAACATGGCTGCACACAAGAACAAACACAAGACAAGAACAAAAACAAGATCGAACAAGTGTTCGGGTGAGCGTTAGTGAAAACGACAAACCCGAGCTTCTCCGAAATTGGTTTTCTTCTCACAACAACTTGCAAATGCACTAAAATAGAGGGGAAATATTTTTTTGGGTTTTTGGGGCTGTAGTAAAGTTGAAGAACACGAAATTTTGGGAGAGCAACAAGTGAGCAAAGGAGGGGAGTCAAAGATGAGCTTGGAAGGGTGAAGCTCCTCCTCCTGGGCGGTTTTTATAGCAAGATGGCCGTTAGAAAGGGACAGAGCAACGGCCATATAGCCGTTTGGAGAAAGGAGCACAGGAAAAGGTGGGGCCAGGGGGTCGGCCGACCTCACCAGGTCGACCGACCTGGCAGGTGGGCCTCCTGGCAGCCCCCTTTTTCCTATGTGTTCCCCAACGGCTAGGGGATTTGTCCCCTGCTGCCTTTTTGCTCAAAAAGCTCGACAAAAAATCTTTTCAAAATGGAAAGCCCAAAAACCTATTTTCTAAATTTTCAGAAATGCAAATGAGTTTTGAAAAATTTCAAGGTGGCTGGAAAAATTCAAAAATGCAGAAATGCAGTGGTCGGAAAAAATCAAAATGTGGTGGAAAGCAAATATGCAATTAAAAGAGCAAATATGGATAACTACCGGTTTAACCTCCCGGCGAGGACTCACCTTTTAAAGTCCGACGAGCGGGACTTTTCTCCGGCGTTCAGCTCGATGAAGCGTTGTCCGGTCCCGGAGATGAAGACACGGATGATGCTTCTTGTTTCACTCGCCACACCTTCTTGGTCTTTGTTGCGGCCGGTGGCTTCTCGGGCTTTGGAGGCTGCGGTTTTGCAGGCTTCACAGCCTGTTTCTTTGCAGACCTCGGAGGTTGCTGCCTTGTGGACTTCGGAGGCTGTTGCTTAATGTGTGACCTTTGCCCCCTTGCCTTCATCAGTTGTTGCTGTGCAACCTTTTCCTTCTCAAGGAAGTTCTTCATGAATGTGATGAGGCTGTCCTTCTTTGGCGGAGTGACCTCCACTTCCTTGATGTTGCTTGGGTTCGGCCCGTACTTGATACGGATCATGTTGCACTGTTCTTTCCGTGGCCGAAAGTCAAACTTCTCCTCCTTGCCATTGATGTGGAAGCAGATTTCTCCGGCTCCTACATCGATGCGAGCATCCGCAGTGCTGAGAAATGGGCGTCCCAGGATGAGCGGTGTTCTCTTCCCGACGTCCATGTCAAGCACTACGAAGTCGACGGGGATGAAGCAATCCCGGATTTTCACCGGAATATCTTCGGCGATCCCTGCCGGATAGCGGACCGTTGAATCGGCCAGCTGCAGCTGCATCGGCGTGGGGGATAGTGTGGTGTAGTTGAGATTGTCGAAGACATCCTTCGGCATGACGCTCACACTTGCCCCAAGATCACATAAGGCATGGTCGAAGTTCTGTGTCCCGATCGAGCAGGTGATCGCGGGACACCCCGGATCTTTCTTCTTCTTAGGAAGCCGGTTGAGTATAGCAGCGCTACACTCTTCCGTCAGCTTGACAATTTCTGTGGTCGGTAGTGGGCGCATGTTGCTGATAAGATCCTTGAGGTAGCGAGCGTACGTGGGTACTTGTATCGCATCCAGCAAGGGCACGTTGATGTGCAGCTTCTGGATCACCTCAACGAAGTGTGTGAACTGATCGTCCACGGTGGGCTTCCTTCTTCTTTCAGTAAACGGCATGAGGTTCGTGTCATAGAACTCATGTGGGGCCGTTTTCCTGGGCGGCAGTTCTTCTTCTTCTGCCGGCTTCTCAGCTGATGTGTCCTTTCCTGCATTGTTAGGGTATGGCGGATCCCGAGTGGACTTACCTCCTCTCGTGGTAACCGCATTAACATTTTCTAAGGGGGTCTCGGGTTGCCCCGGGATTTTCCCCGACTCAGCAGTAGGAACAGCAGCCGCTAACTGAGCTAATTGGATTTCTATCATTTTATTAAAGCTCAGCTGATTCTTGAGAGCAGAGGAAACACCCTCTATCTTAGTGTGGATGCTCTCAAGAGTCCTATCAGTGGTGGCGAGCTTTTTACTGATGTTATCATTAACCTTAGCTTGACCAAGCACAAGATCTTTCAAGGAGGGCTGATTATAACCGGAATTAAAACCAGAGAAGTTGCCAGAGTTACCTCCTTGGTAGTTGGGACGTGGTGGACCCCAACTTTGACCTCCTTGTGGACGGTAGCCGTTGTTGTTGTTGTTGCCCATGAACATTGCGTCCTCACGGGTCTCAGGGCAGTCATTGCCCGAGTGTCCCGTGTTGCCACAGACCTCGCAAGTCATACGAGCGTCTAGGGCTTTCACTTCTCCATTGGCTTGGTCGTCCATCTTCTTCATGAGAAGGTCAATCTTGGCGGCGAGCATGTCAACCTCCTTGACGGAGTGCATGCCTCGCTGGCGAGGTTGGAGGCGCTCTTCATTCCAACCTTGGTTGGACACCATCTTCTCGATCAAATCTTTTGCCTTGCTCACAGTGAGCGAGAAGAAGGCTCCACCAGCAGCAGCGTCGAGGTGGTCGCAGGCCGACGGAGTAAGCCCGTTGTAGAAGTTCTGGATGATCAGCCAATCATCCATCCCGTGGTGGGGACATGCCAGGATGTACTCCTGGAGCCTCTCCCATGCCTCAGGAATCGACTCCTTCGACTCCTGCTGGAAGCTTGAGATCTTTCCGCGGAGGGCATTGGTCTTGCCCAGCGGGAAGAACTTTGCAAGGAATGCAGCTGAACACTTCTCCCAAGTGTTCACAGCTTCAGGGTTTGCGTAGAACCACTGTCTCGCTCTCCCAAGGAGAGAGAACGGGAACAGTCGAAGGCGAACAGCGTCGGGGGTGACGTCCTTCATTTTGAACGTGTTGCAAATCTCCAGGTTTTGCTGGACATGAGCACTAGCGTCCTCATTGGCTTTCCCACAGAATGGGCTAGCCTACACCATGGTGATGAGACCGGTCTTGATCTCGAAGTTCGCATCTCCCACATTGCCAGCTGGTCCCGTAGGGATGTTGGCAGCGGAGGGAGCGGAGAACTCGCGGAGGGTCTTGTCGGCCATTTGCTCAGAGCTTGATGGTGCGGGAATGACAGGTTCGATTGGCCGAGTCTCCTTACGAGGAGGGGTGAGCCTAGCTCGTGTCCTTCTCAGGAGTGACTCAGGATCTTCAGTGAAGTTTGTCGGCAAGTCGAAACCAGTCATACACTACCCTGTTTTCATACAAAATGCAGAAAACAAAGCAAGGTTAACCTGCTTAGGAGATAGCCTTAATAATTACAACACTACTATATACATTAGTAATTTTTCTTGAATCATACGCCATTCCCCGGCAACGGCGCTAGAAATGCTTGTTGACTTTTGCTAAGCCATATTAATAAATCATTCCCGGCACGGGGCCAGAAACGGTTCACTAATATGTCCCAGAGTCAAGTAGGTAAAATCGGCAAGCGCACGGAGAATACTGCTGTAGCATTTCACCCGGAAGTATTCAGGGTATCGTATTTGTTTATCCCAAAGGAAGGGTATGATCAAGAAGCGTTACTAACATATAAGATCATGTTAACAATTAGCAAGGATATCTTAACCAAGACAGGCGGGTACATGATAATAACCGGGTAGTGTGACACACACAGAAGATTCCTACTAAATAAATAAAGTCTAGTGGAGGAAAGACTAGGCTAAGCTACTCCTACTATACATTCCTATACAGTTGCATAGCCTAAGTAGAATACATACAGACCCACACTCAGGTTCAGCAGTCAATAATATAGCACTTCAGGCACGGACTTACCCCTGCATCCACAGGCGACTTCCGCCAAGAGCCTACGCACTAGCCTAGAGGGGAGGATTTCAAAGGACGGACAGGGCTGTCACCACCTGCCGCCTACCTCAACGAACCAGTAGACTAACGAATAATTGATGCAAATCAGTCACCCAAGTACCATACTTGCATGACCAAAGAGCACTCTGCCCCTCCGCGATTACTATTAACGAGGCAGAGCTACCGTACGAATACGATCACCAAACCCATGCTATACTTTATCAGCTAAAACTAAGCATAGAGACTATAACATATAAACTAGACTATAGTGACGGTATATAACTAGCATGACAATAGTAGTATAATAAATATAAACTACTATCACACAAGTAGACTATACTATCACATATATGGATCACAATATCAAACAAGAAACTCATGACCCAAGCACAACTATATAGAAAAGATATATATATTGATAAGAGCAAAGTCTTACAAAAGGGAAAAGATACAAGAGCCATACCAATTCCAAGTGAAGACTTGGGACTAGAGAGCTCTAGACTCAGCCTAACTCCACTAAAACTCCAAGAACTACTACTAGCAAGAGAGAAATGCTTCTTGTGGTGTGTGTTGAGTGTGAAGGCACACCCTCCTATTTATAGCCTCAATAGGTCGGCAAGGGAGAGTAACCGCCATGGAAGGCATCTCAAACCGTCATCAGGAGTCGCGGAGGAGCCAACACGTGGAAGCCCAGGCAGAGAGGGCGCCCGGCCGGGTCGGCCGACCTGACCAGGTCGGCCGACCTGGGGGTGGCCCCTCCTGGCCTGTGCTTTCTCCAGGTGGCTGTCCTGTGGGCCCTGACGTCGGGTTGCGCGGTATTACAGGGAGTTACGTCGGTTAAGTGCTGAAAATGGGCCCTTCAATCCGTGTGACGTCCATGTGGCACTCTCTGATTGGTCGAAAGTGTGTTTTCTTGCCTTTTGAGGTGTTTCCTTCACATTTCCTCCTGCATGCACAAAATTCTCCAAGTACAAGTGGAACTATATTATTGTGCTAAAGCATGCGTGTATGAAATGCCAAATTCTCCTTTATTTGAGTATAGTTGACGGTAAAAAATGGTACTTAACAGCCGTCAACACCATACTCATCGATCCAGAGGTGATGTGAACAACACGGTGGCTGCACGGGTTTGAGGACCGCTGGAGAGTGCATGGGTTAAGCCTCGGATACGAAGTAACGTGTCGTGGGGAGGACGTGTACTCGGGATCGATGGCCCCGGATCGACTTTATAGCAATCTAGTGAACGGTGGCCATACGTGTTCTTAAGTGATGCGTATGTCGTGTATTTGGGTTTTCCCTACAGGATGTAAATCAATTCGAATTGCCGTCCCTCGCGGTTATGAGTACCTCTGGTTCGAGCAGCGGCAATGATATGTTAAGTAGTAAAGTTGGGGTTAAGTTTCTGAAATTTACTTATGCTATGGATACATATTGCTATGATGTAATGATCTTCACTTATGTTCATGTCTTAGCGGCTAGCTAGACTCACCGTAGCTGTTGTCTACATTAAGCAAAGTAAAATCATGTTTAAGGAAATTGAAAGTGCAGCATAGAACTAATAGGAGCTTTTTATGCAACTATCAAATAAACCCGGTCAGCCCCTTGCATACTAGGAGTCGGTTTCAGTAAACCGGTTGACAGATAAGTCTTGCGGAGTATGTTAGATACTCAGGCTTTGCGTTGATGTTGTTTTTTTTCAGGTTTTCCTCAAGCGACCTATTGTGATTGTTGTGTGGGAAGGTGAGGAGCCTCAGAACTGGACCATCGAATGGGTCCCCAGTTCTCCTAACCGTGACGAGTGAGCCATCGCCATAGGGCTGGCATGGTTCACGTAGGACTTAACATCGTGTTTTGTCGTTTCACCGCTTCCGCAAATTTGTGTAATATGTACTAAGGACTTATATTGTATCAGATCTGAACTTCTTTTAATTTGAACTCTGAACTTGTAATATGATGCATCGAATTGATGTATCTTTGTAAATGATGAATGTTCATGTGTGAATGCTATGTATGGTTACTTCGTTAACCATCTCCCGAGGCGATCTTGTGCGACATACTCTACTTTTTGGAGTAGGGTTGTCACAGCTGGTATCAGAGCCATCTTGGGATAAGCTACACACAAATGAGCATTTTAAAACGTAAACAAGCCATTTCTACGCCTTACGGTGAGGTACGAACTAGTAGTGCCCATGTAAGAGTCTTGTAGGTGGCAAAGCTAACCCTGGGTTATGTTTGTTTAAATTACTTGCAACTACGACATCTTCAACGAAGGTGTGTGTGTGACTCGAATACACTCTTATTCGAGAGCTCCCATGCGAGGCGAGGTGGTCATGGATTTGTTGTGCTTAAATAGGAATTATTAAACTGGTGTGACTCGAATACACTCTTATTCGAGAGCTCCCGTGCGAGGCGAGGTGGTCACGGACTTTCTTTTGGATTGTTTCTTTTGAATTTGATGTATTGTTTCAGAAATGAATCTCTTGCAGGTACACTAACCCGTGTAGTTCGTTTGACAAACGTGTGAGAGGTGTGTGTGCCACCGGATGGATCGAGTTATATAATCGTTCAAGTTTTTTTTTGCTTTCTATGAGGATGTAGGGAACCGTCATATTGAGCATTGGCATCCATACACACCATATGCATTCAACTTTACCAAAACCTGTAAAAATGTCATTGATACTGTGAACATGGAAAATGATCAAGTTTTGGACGAAATTGAACCCCTTTGGCACCTAAACCAGAAATTTGAACCTAACCGGTAAGTGTCCAACCTTTCCAAAAAAGTCAGTCTCACTAAAACAAGCATAACTTCCTCAATTTTTATTCAATGGGTGTGAGTAAGTACTTGTTGGGAAGCTGATGCTTTGCTCTACAAGTTTGGTTTAGGAGGTTTGCCTTAGAAATATCTGGAACTGGGTCGAAAGTTGCAAAAATAGTAACCTTTTCTAGAAGGTCAGAAACTGTCTCATTTCTGTCCCCTGTCTTTGGATGATCATAACTCCCGGAGACTTTGTTGGATGGATATGTGTGAGTATGTGTTGGAAAGATGAAGAAATTCTCTACAACAATTGTAAAACACAAAAATTTTCAGGTTGTCCAGAAACTGAGCGTTTTTGCCCGTTACTGCGGTTCACTCCGTCGACCGCAGGAATTCATCGTTACCGGTCGTTGAACGGATCGGGAACCTCGTGTCTTCTCTTTTACCAATCATTCCTTATGCTATTTTGAGCGCGTGTGCTTAGTGGAATATTATGTTTTGACTCACCCTTGCAAAACTTTATTCCGGCAGATGGATGATGGCAAGCGCATGATGGACCCGGAGTACCTTGCCGCTCGCATCCTCGAGTTGGAGCGAGAGCGCGAGGCGCTGTAGTCCACACTTGTTGCCCGTGATGCTCGGCTCGTGGAGCGTGACGCTAAGGTTGCATCCCTTGTGGACGAGCTGCACACTAGCGAGTTGGTGCGGGCTGACCTTTTCGAGCAGCTCCATGATGCTCAGCTCATCATCGAGGATGATGCAAGCGACGTGATGCAGGAGCAGCTGCACCAACGCAACGCCCAGCTCACCACTGCCTAGGAGGAGGTTTACTCTCTCCATGGTCAGGTTACCGCTCTCTTGGAGGAGCGAAGTGAGCTGCAGGCCCAGCGGGAAGAAGCTTAAGATGCACGGGATGTGATGGAAGGAAACCTTAACGATGCTCACGCCGTTATCGCGCAGCAAGAGCAGCTCATCAGGCACCTCCAAGCTGCGAATGGCCAATTGAACACCATACTCAACGATCAGCCACCCATTCCACTCGCGGTGATTTTTCCCGATGACGCGGATCTTAGTGAGAATGGTGATTCCGGCACTGACTTCAAAGCACCCATGGGACCAGCTGCTATGGACGTGGAGTCCGACGGTGACAGCCACGCCGGGTGACCGAGTAGCCTTATGTACGCAGGGTGAAATCTCGTGAGACATCGTAGTCGTGTGTACATAGGGTACTAATGCCATGCTAAGTTGTAACCTAAGCTCTCCGAGATCGTATGGTGTAGTGTTTCGAGTGATGTAACCAAAGACTTGCTATGTACCAAAAGTTGCATCACATGTATCTATGGGTTATCATGAGTATGTTGCTTATGGTGTTGGAAATTATGGAATTTAAGTTATCTCTTGTGCCTGCACCATTTAATTGTCAAGCATTTCATTTTGAGCAATCTGAAATTTTATTTCGTCACCGTATTGTAGCCTTGTTATCATATTGTCTCATGTTATGATCGGGCTAACATATTTGTTCATATGTCAGATGGTGCAAACTCGCCGTGGGGGAGAGAACGTCGGTGATGCTCCCGGCACCTCGAACGTTGGCAGGGCTGGGCCGCTGCCCAACGCGCGACCTCTGATGGCGATGGAGCAGCTCATCCACAATCAGAACGAGATGTTCCGCATGTTCATGGAGAACATAAACCGTCAAGGAACTCACGGACCACCGCCACAGCAGCAGCGGGAATCCTCTTACGCTGACTTCTGGGCGACTCACCCTCCCACCTTCGGAGAAGCCGGTGATCCTCTGGAAGCGGACAACTTCATTCGCACTCTGGAGTCGAAGTTCGCCCTCCTCCACTGCACCAAGCAGCAGAAGCCCCTCTTCATCGCGCAGCAGCTCCGTGGCTCTGCAAGTGCTTGGTGGGCTAGCTTCACCACCGCTCTCACTGCAGGGCACCAAGTCACTTGGGCGGAGTTCTGCATCACTTTCCGTGCACACCACATACCCGCTGGACTCATGAAGCGTAAGTTGCAAGAGTTTCTCAACTTGATGCAACGCTCCGGAACCGTGCAAGAGTTTGCACGGAAGTTCAACTACCTGGCCTAGTACGAGTTGTATCACGCTGATACGGACAAGAAAAAGAAAGACTGCTTTCGTTCGGGACTTACCCCAAAGCTGCAAGACCGATTGGCGCAAGTCACCGCCGGCACATTCAATGACCTGATGAGTGCCGCTATTGTGCAAGAAGACGCCATCCGCGCCAACCAAGAGGACAAGAAGAGGAAACGCGCTATGGGGAGTTCATCCGGCTCCGCACCGCCCAAATACAAGCTAGCAATCACCTCCTCGACCGGACAAAAATTCCGGGCTGCGGTACCATCGGGAGGAGGACCTCGCCCGTCGTTCTCACAGCAGCACTCTCGATTCCATGGGGGAAACCAGCAGTAGTCTTCTGGTTCTCGCCCACAGCAGCAGAACAACCAAGTGGTGAAGACCAACTCCTCATAGCCGTGCTACAATTGTGGCCGCACCGGTCACTTTGCCAAGGAGTGTCGGTTTCTGAAGCGCAACCCGAACAACAACGCCAACTCCAACACTTCCGGGAACAACAACAACAACAACAACAACAGCGGCAACAACAACAATGGTAGCAGTGGAAGTCGTCCCCAGCCGTCAACTCCCACGCACAAGAATGGCCGAGTCAACTATACTACGATCGAAGAGACCCAGGATGGAGAACCCGTTCTCGCGGGTACGTTCTCCATCAACCAACATGCTCCCATGGTTCTTTTTGATTTGGGAGCAACGGATGATTTCATTAGTCAAGCATGTGCAAATCATCTGAAAATTACCCCCACCACTATGGGAACCCCGTACGTTATTACGTCTCCTGGTGGAAAAATAAGGGCTCATCTTGAGTTAAGGAATGTGCCACTTAAGCTAGCCAACAACATATACCCCACTTCCCTCATCATCTTAGATGGCCAAAGTATCGACATAATTCTCGGTATGAAATGGATGACTAGTCACAAAGCTGTATCGCACCTTGAGGACGGAGAAATCCATTTGAACTCACCCTTACACGGCCCTTCTATTCTCCGATTGCTGTATCCCAAGTCGTCCACTTCTCAAGTATGTCATGTGGGAGGAAAGGAGCTATCAAATATTCCAGTGGTCTGTCATTTTCCCGACGTCTTTCCAGACGATTTGTCGGGCATGTCTTCGGACAGGGATGTTGAGTTTAAGATTGAACTCGTACTCGGTACGGCGCCTATCTCTTATAGGCCGTACAAAATGGCTCCTAATGAATTAGCGGAGTTGAAAGACCAGTTACAAGAGCTTATGGACAAGGGCTATATCCTACCAAGTGCATCTCCCTGGGGTTGTCCCGCTCTCTTTGTGAAGAAGAAAGACAAAACCCTACGCCTATGTGTTGACTATAGGCCGTTAAATGCGGTAACCATCAAGAACAAGTACCCTCTACCTCGAATCGATATCCTCTTTGATCAGCTAGTAGGTGCAAAAGTCTTCTCCAAGATTGATCTCTGATCCAGATATCATCAAATCAAAATCCGAGCCGAAGATATTCCAAAAACAGCCTTCTCCACTCGATACGGTCTCATCGAATATCTTGTCATGTCTTTCGGTCTCACCAATGCTCCAGCCCACTTCATGTATTTGATGAACTCCGTGTTCATGCCCGAGTTGGATCAGTTTGTAGTGGTATTCATCAATGACATTCTGATCTACTCCAAGTTCGAAGAAGAGCACACCGAACATCTTCGCATCGTTCTACAATGACTCCGAGATCATCAACTCTACGCCAAATTTAGCAAATGTGAATTTTGGCTAAAGCGAGTTCCGTTCTTGGGTCACGTCATATCAGCCGAAGGAATAGCCATGGACCCTAGCAAAGTAGAGGATGTGCTGAATTGGAAGGCTCCAAAATCGGTCAGACAAATTCGCAGTTTCCTTGGTCTTGCCGGTTATTATCGGATATTCATTCCCATCTTCTCAAGTATTGCCAAGCCTATGACCAAGCTGCTGGAAAAGGATTCTAAGTTCAAGTGGAGTAGTGCATGTGAAGAAGCTTTTCAGTCGCTCAAGAAGCATCTGACAACCGCTCTGGTTTTAGCTCAACCCGACATCACCAAACCATTCGATGTTTATTGCGATGCCTCCGGCACCGGATTGGGTTTTGTGCTTATGCAAGAAGGTCGTGTCATTGCCTATGCCTCACGACAGCTCTAGAAGCACGAGCAAACTTATCCCACCCATGACTTAGAATTGGCCTCCGTTGCTCTAGCCTTGAAAACTTGGCGTCACTACATGCTCGGTAATCTTGTTAACCTCTACACTGACCACAAAAGTCCCAAATACATCTTCACTCAACAAGAACTGAATATGCGGCAACGTAGATGGTTAGAACTGATCAATGATTATGAGTTTGAAATTCATTATCACCCGGGGAAAGAAAACGTGGTTGCCGACGCCTTGAGTCGAAGGGCCCAATGCAATCACGCAATTGTTTGCTCTATGGAAGCCCGTCCGATTTCAGATCCAAGCGAACCAAGTCTTCGTGTCATTCCATATGGATCCTTGTGTAATTTAGCTCTCATTCCTACCCTTCGGGAAGATATCATGGAAGCCCAGAAGCAGGACAAGGGAATGGAGTATATCCACCAGAAAATCAGGAAGGAGGAAGCTACATGTTTCTGACAAGACGAAGATGGAGTACTTTGGTTCAACAATTGCCTTGTTGTTCCGAAGAACGAGGAGCTAAGAAAGAAAATTTTGGATGAGGCTCACTTGTCCAAGTACTCCATACACCCCGGTAGCAACAAAATGTATCGCGGGTTAAGGGAAAAGTTTTGGTGGACACCTATGAAACGAGAGGTTGCTCGTTATGTCTCCGAATGCGACACTTGCCAACGTGTCAAGGCCGATCACTTGAGAACAGCCGGTCTGTTACACCCATAAAAAATCCCCGCATGGAAATGGGAAGACATGCTATGGACTTCATCGTTGGACTACCCCTCACACCCAAGAAGCACGATTCCATATGGGTTATTATGGATAGGTTGACCAAATCTGCTCATTTTATCCCCGTCCATACAACCTACTCTACTAAGCAATATGCCGAGCTCTACATTGTCCGAATTCTATGTTTGCACGGTGTGCCCAAGACGATCATCTCCGATCGAGGCCCCCAATTTTTTGCTTGTTTTTGGGAGCAATTGCACGCTTGTCTTGGCACCACTCTCATCCGCAGTTCCCCTTATCATCCATAAACCGATAGACAAACCAAGAGACTAAATCAATATTTGGAAGATTTATTAAGAGCTTGTGTTCTAGAGAATCATGGAAATTGGTAATCTTGTCTCCCGTTCGCTGAATTCTCCTACAACAATAGTTATCAAGAAAGTTTGGGAATGTCACCATTTGAAGCTTTGTATGGTCACTCGTGTCGAACCCCGCTGAATTGGTCAGAGTCGGGAGAAAGAATTACTTTTGGTCCCGATCTGGTCACGCAAGCCGAAGAGAAGGTGCGACAAATCCAAGCTAACATGAAAACCGCACAATCCAGCCAAATAAGTTACTCTAATAAAAGGAGACGTCCATTGGAGTTCGAAAAGGGAGATTAGGTCTATCTTCGGGTTTCTCCCAACAAAGGTGTATCTCATTTCGGAATCAAAGGGAAATTAGCACCCCGCTGTATCGGACCTTTTCCGATCACGGAAAAGCATAGCGTCGTTGCTTATCGGTTGCAACTACCGGAAAGTCTTGAGCGGGTACACAACGTCTTCCATGTCTCCCAACTCAAGAGATGTTTGAAGCCGCCGATCGACGTGGTTATCTCCGACACTAAGCAATTGGAAGAAGATCTCTCCTACCTCGAATACCCCGTCCGAATCATCAATCAGAAGGACCGAGTAACCCGCAGCCACACTATCACCTTCTACAAGGTGCAATGGAGTAACCATACTGAAGAGGAAGCCACATGGGAACAAGTGGAGTTTCTGAAGGTCAAATTTCCAGAATTCTTGGCCTCACAAAACCGGTAACCATCCACACCCCTCCCTCTTGTGTGTTCTTTTGCAAATCTCGGGACGAGATTTCCTTAAGGGGGGTGTGCTGTGACATCCCATGTCAAAAAATGAAGTTAACTAAACCTAACATCAATTAGTGGGTAAGCAAAAGTATAATTAATCCATGTGCCAAAGAATAGGAAGAGGAAACCTATTAATCAATTAGGGGCTAAGCAAAAGTATAATTAATCCATGTGCCAAAGAATAAGAAGAGGAAACCTATTTAGTTAAATTCCAGAATATTCAAATATGGGTCATTCACAAACATTACCAAAACCCATGGAAGTACCCCAATATTTTTGCATATTCTGAAAGGCCACAATAAAAGAGAATTTTGTGAATTTTACCAAATTTTTTTAGTATCCAACTAATACCCTTAAAAATTCCCCCAAAGTCAGAAAGGTGTATTTCGGGTTTGGAATTTTCATAATTTATCAAAGCAAATTTAGCTGGTGCACCCAAAAGAAAAGTTGGAGCATACGTTTTCCTGAAGCCACACAAAAATTGGTGTCCAGTTTGGAGCATGGGAACGTGACGAAATTTACCAAACCTGAGTCAGGGTCCAGAGTAAAAAAACCGGGTCAAGCCCAACTCTCTCCCCCGGCCAATCCCAACCCGACACCGGGTTGTACCCGGGTTCCTGTCACCACTGCCGTGCACTGGCGCCCCACACCGGTCACTGCTCTGCCACCTTTCCCCCCTGTGCTACCGACCGCATTGAAGCCTGCCCGCCGGTGAATCAACCTCGAGCCGACAGCTCGCCCTCCTCTCTTTTGCCCTCTCTCGGCTCTCCCTTCTGCCGGCCAAGGCAAAAGGGCCAGCAGCGGCTCACCAACCCCCATTCCCCTCCCTCTCTGCTCGCCAACACTTCCGCACGCCCCCAAGCGCTCCTGCAAGGCCGCGCAGCGCTGCCTCCGCCTTCCTCCTCCTCTGCCGCAAGAAACACCGGCGAGTTCCCCTGCTCCGGGTCGCCTGAGCGCCATCGCGTCCAGCCCCGACCAGGCAGTCCCTCCCTCCCTCTTTCTTTCACAAATCAATGCGCCAAGGAGTACTCTCGCAGCCTACTGACCCCCTCCCTCACTCGTGCAGAGACGTCGCCGGAATTTGGAGAACCCGAGCCGCCGCCGGCGACCGCGCGGAGAGGCCTCACGGCAATGACCAGCCTCCCGGCCACCCCAACTCCATCCTACGCGTCGATGAGCACTGCGGCACCCAGGTGATGCTCCTGGACCTTCTCCCTTGCCGATTCCACCTCTGGGCGTGCCTGCCGCCGTCGGCAGCCATCGAGCTTCGCCGCCGCTCGTCGCCGGCAGAGCTCCGGCAGCCCCCGCTCGTTGCGTAGGGCAGCACCGAGTCCCGAGCCTCGCCGCTGATCGCCGCCGGCGAGCCAGTAGAGCCGCAGCGCTGCCACGCGTGCGCACGGGGGAATTTGAAATTCAGCTAGTGGCAGATTTGTAGATAGGAGTGAACTTTTGAATAAACTTCAAAATTCAATATCTCGAGAAATAAGAGGCCTAAAATTGTGAAATTAATTTTGTTCAACTCCTAAAATCTTACTCTACCAGAAAAACAAGTTCAAGTCCAAGTTGTTCAGTAAATTAATTTAATTAATTCATCAAAGTTTCAACCCAAAATTGCTTAATAAATTCATAAGTAATTATATGTAAATGGTAAATTCATGGAACTTGCTCAGTAATCATTTCATGGCATCCCTAAACTTTCTTCCAAAGCACATTTCCATTTTATTGCATATTTTTAGTATTATTGCATGATCTTTATTTTCAGTAATTAAATTTATATAAATTATTGGCTAGGGATTTATTCTTGAAATTTGGCATTCCTGTTCCTTATGCACTTTTACACTTATGTAAAATCCCATGGAAAATTTGAAGCTACCTAAGTATAAAATTCTCTGTCGAAATTGATCATTGGTTAAGTAACTAGGATTTTCTTCATATAAATGTTACTTCATGTGTATATTTAAGGAAAGTAGGAATAAATTAATTTCTGTAAGTCCATGGAGAATAACTCAGCTTCACATTACAGTAGAAATTCTCATTTTGCAGTTATATACTTTGGTTCTTAATTAACTATATGAGCTAGAACTAGTTATGCAATTAAAGTGCCATTTTTATGTATAGTGTTAGTTTGCATATGGTCACTTTAGCTAAGTTGCTCAAAAATAAACTTTCTGAAATTTGACCCTAATACTACATGGTCATATCATCATCAGCATATGATGGCATATAATCAACATCTAGGCCATGCCCATGTTAAAGTAGACATACACTAAGATTGTGATAATTAAAAGTTACATTCTTGTAATTAGAAGTTTGTCCCCTTCAAATTCAGTGGTTACCATGTCATACATAAGTATGCAACCATGTTCATGAATGAGTGATTAGTTCATTAATTTATTTGTTGAGGAAGTACCATGAATCTTCATGCCATGCATTCCATCTTTAATTAAGAAAACTCCATGAAACCTTGTGTATTCCTTAGCATTGATGCATGTCCATTCCATATAGGAATCGAGACCGAGGAGATCCCACCAGACCAGCAAGGAGCGGAAGTGCACTTTGGTGAAGACGCTAACTACGATCACACCCAAGGCAAGCCCCGGTGCATAACCCATTTTATCATTCGAGTCCTTTTTACTTTATCAAAAGTAGGAATATTGTATTGTGCATTAAGTGTAGGACTTGGATGAAACACACTTGCATACTCCAGCAATGACCTATGATTAGTATGTTTGTAAGCTTTTCCGTTAGCAAATGCTATGCTTAAACAAGTGGAGTCAACGGTAGGTTATAGATTCAACTATGGTTCAATTGGTGGATGAACTTGATAAAAATGGAGCACCTATCGTTGCAACTCCGTGAACAAGTATTGAACCGTACCATGTGCATACCTTTAATATGGGAATTGGTAAACCTAGTAACTTGGGCGCCGTATTGTTGGACGGCCATACTCATCGATCCAGAGGTGATGTGAACAGCACGGTGGCTGCACGGGTTTGAGGACCGCTGGAGAGTGCATGGGTTAAGCCTCGAATACGAAGTAATGTATCGCGGGGAGGACGTGTACTCGGGATCGATGGCCCCTGATCGACTTTATAGCTATCTAGTGAATGGTGGCCATATGTGTTCTTAAGTGATGCGTATGTCGTGTATTTGGGTTTTCCCTACAGGATGTAAATCAATTCGAATTGCTGTCCCTCGCGGTTATGAGTACCTCTGGTTCGAGCAGCGGCAATGATATGTTAAGTAGTAAAGTTGGGGTTAAGTTTCTGAAATTTACTTATGCTATGGATACATATTGCTATGATGTAATGATCTTCACTTATGTTCATGTCTTAGCGGCTTGCTAGACTCACCATAGTTGTTGTCTACATTAAGCAAAGTAAAATCATGTTTAAGGAAATTGAAAGTGCAGCATAGAACTAATAGGAGCTTTTTATGCAACTATCAAATAAACCCGGTCAGTCCCCCTACATACTAGGAGTCGATTTCAGTAAACCGGTTGACGGGTAAGTCTTGTGGAGTATGTTAGATACTCAGGCTTTGCGTTGATGTTGTTTTTTTCAGGTTTTCCTCAAGCGACCTATTGTGATTGTTGTAATAAGGTTGTGTGGGAAGGTGAGGAGCCTCAGAACTGGACCATCGAATGGGTCCCTAGTTCTCCTAACCGTGATGAGTGAGCCATCGCCATAGGGCTGGCATGGTTCACGTAGGACATAACGTCGTGTTTTGTCGTTTCACCGCTTCCGCAAATTTGTGTAATATGTACTAAGGACTTATGTTGTATCAGATCTAAACTTCTTTTAATTTGAACTCTGAACTTCTAATGTGATGCACTGAATTGATGTATCTTTGTAAATGATGAATGTTCATGTGTGAATGCTATGTATGGTTACTTCGTTAACCATCTCTCGAGGCGATCCTGTGCGACATACTCTACTTTTCGGAGTAGGGTTGTCACATAACGGGTAGAATAACAAAAGCACTCCTAAGGGACCAAGGACAAAACCGATATCTTTTGATTAAAATGACAGTATCGAGAGTCAGCCGCACAACAACGGGGGGCCTCCCGGGAGCGTCATGTCCATTGCTTCTCACGCACCAGCATAGCCACAACGACCAAGCCGTCAAACATCCCACTTTCATTAGCAAAGTGGCTCTGCTATAACACGATGATTGAAGGTCCACTGAGAGCATTTTTCTCGCCACCAACATATTTTCCCTCTTATTTCACAGCACATGAGTTATTTTGGGTCAAATGAAAACTTTTCCATACAGCAACATACTTTGCCCAATATTTCCGAGCGAGTCATTAATTTTGGGTCAAGTGAGAGCCTTACTTTGCATCTTTTTCTGAGCGGGTGACCTATTTCAGCACAATTAAGGGCTTTCTTTTCAGACATTAACATACTTTGCCCTTTCTTTTCATAGCGTCCAACTTTCTTCAGATTGAATGGGATGGGCTCAAACAACACGAATGTTGCGACCCAAGGGACTTAGCCCTATATGGTCTGGGTCCCATAGCAGGAAAGCTACAGCACAAATGGGAAGTTGCAGACAAATTGGATTGAGTGATGGGCACATGAACCATTTCAAGGGGCGTGGCCAGTTACTTTCATCACAACAGTGCGTCCCACCAGGCTCCGACCGTACTAGCAACATTCCCCTTCTCTCGATCCCCTCAAGGAGCACACCGGGACGCAAAGCAATTAAGCTGTAGGCTGGCTATATCGGCATCGTTGAGGGGCGTTATACGATCAAGGGTTCCGAAGCATTCCACACAGAAAACAAGGCAAAAAACACCGCGATTTGTCAGATGGCACCCACTTTCCTTGAACCGGTCCCGTACCATACTCTCAATACATCGCACGGCCAAGTTGGATCAAGTGATGGCCACATGAACCATTTCAAGGGGCCCGACCAGTTACTTTTATCACAACAGTGCATCCCACCAGGCTTCAACCATACTAGCAACATTCCCCTTCTCATGAACCCCTCAAGGAGCACACCGGGACACAAAGCAATTAAGTTGTAGGCCAGCTATATCGGCATCATTGAGGAGCGTTATACGATCAAGGGTTCCAAAACATTCCACGCCGAAAACAAGGCAACAAACACCGTGCTTTGTCAGATGGCACCCACTTTCCTTGAACTAGTCCCGTACCATACTCTCAATCCTTTTCGTCCATGTAAGATTAGATGCACCACCGTCCCGTTTGCGTGGTCACTTACTTCCATCACATCATTGCATCCCACCAGGCTCCGACCGTACTAGCAACATTTCCCTTCTCTCGAACCCCTCAAGGAGCACACCGGGACACAAAGCAATTAAGCTGTAAGCCAGCTATATTGGCATCGTTGAGGGGCGTTATACGATCAAGGGATCCGAAGCATTCCACGCCGAAAACAAGGCAAAAAACACGACGCTTTGTCAGATGGGCAACCACTTTCCGTCTGCTCCATATTGTGCATCTTTTCCTACACGGCCGGCCTTGGCCAGCATAGGCAACGTTGGAAGCCAAGATCGGGTGCCAACCGGTCATGACCCTTCCTATTCCAACGTTGTAACCGGTGTTAGAAACCGTTGGGTTTCGGTCGGTTATAGAGCAACATCAGGAAACATTTATCAGACGGGTCCGTGTAGGATAAGATGCATCACCGTTCTGTTTTCTTGTCAAATCGGGGTCACACGGGTTAAGAAAACACCTTTTTCATCATAGGGCAGCAACTTTCATTCTCATGAATATTTTGCATCTTTTCCTTCACGGCCCGGTTTGGTTAGTTTTAGCAACGTTGGAAGCCAAGACCGGGTCCCAACCGGTCATGACCCACCTTATTCCAACGTTGCTACCCGGTGTTAGATACCGGGGGGGGGGTCGGTTATTAAGCCCACATCAATATCCGGCAACATCCATCTGACCATCTGGCAACTGACCACCTCCCCCCAATATACCTTAGGAGCAACCCCCCCCCCCCCCCCGCCCGGGAGTACGGGGATTTCTGGGCACGCTGGGCACACTTTTTCTCGGGTGGCCGAAAAAGTGGTTTCACCTTCGTTTTTATCGATTTTTGAAGCAAACCAGAATGTTTCAAGCAAACCACTGCATTTCACGGTGGGCCAGAAAATTCATTTCGGCTTTGGTTTTGGGCTGTTTTCCCTTAAAAACTGTCTATTTTCGCCAACCCGTCACCCAGTCCTAGTGGCCTGCCGGGTTAGGCCGAAAACATGATTTCGGCGGTGGTTTTGGGATGTTTTGCTTCAAAAACCATCTGTTTTAGCCTACCCGACACCCGGTCTGGGCGGCCTGCACGGGTAGGCAAGGAACTTCATTTCGGCTTGGTTTTTGGGATGTTTTGCCTTAAAAACCATCTGTTTTCACCAACCCGTCACCCGGTCCTGCTGGCCTCCTAGGGTAGGCCAAAAACATGATCCCGACGGTGGTTTTTAGCTGTTTTGTTTCAAAAACCGTCTGTTTTAGCCTACCCGACACACGGTCGGGGAGGCCTGCTCGGGTAGGCTAGAAACTATTTTGGCATCGGTTTTGGGCTGATTTCCCTTAAAAACCATCTGTTTTCGTAGACCCGTCACCTGGTCCAACTGGCCTGCCCGGGTAGGCCGGAAACATGATTCCAGCGGTGGTTATGGGATGTTTTGCTTCAAAAACCGTCTGTCTTAGCCTACCTGGCACCCGGTCCAGGCGGACTGCCCGGGTAGGCAAGGAACTTCATCTCGGCTTGGTTTTTGGGATGTTTTGCCTTAAAAACTGTCTGTTTTTGCCAACCCGTCACCCGGTCCTAGTGGCCTCCCCGGGTAGGCCTGAAACATGATTCTGGCGTTGATTATGGGCTGTTTTGCTTTAAAAACCATCTGTTTTAGCCTACCCGACACCCGGTCCGGGAGGCCTCCCCGGGTAGGCCAGAAACTTAATTTCGGCATCGGTTTTGGGTTGTTTTCCCTTAAAAACCATCTGCTTTTGTAGACCCCAGGTCACCCGGTCCTACTGGCCTGCCCGGGTAGGCCGAAAACATGAATCTGGCGGTGGTTATGGGCTATTTTCCATCAAAAACAGTCTATTCACGCCTACCAAACACATAGTCCGGGCGGCCTGCCCGTGTAGGCCTGAAACTTCATTTCGGCATCGGATTTGGGCTGTTTTCCCTTAAAAACCGTCTGTTCTCACCAACCCATCACCCGGTCCAGACTGCCTGCCTTGGTAGGCCGAAGACATGATTTCAGCATTGATTTTGAGTTGTTTTCCTTCAAAAAACCATCTGTTTTCACCAATCCATCACCCGGTCCTACCGGCCTACCCGGGTAGGCCGGAAACATGATTCCAGCCATGGTTTTGGGCAGTTTTCCCTTCAAAACACGTATGTTCCAGAAACAAGAAACATGATTTCGGCATTGATTTTGGGCTGTTTTGCCTTACAAATCGTCTGCTTACCCCAAGCTGGCATGAGGGAAAGCCGGAACTGCGGATATCGATCTTGTGAGCCCATGGGATACGACGTTTCTTGTTTCGTGGCATCATGTTTCATATGCTTCCTCCGTATACCATCCGTTTTTTATGACATCGAAGCCTCTGTATACCAGGGAAGGCCAGGAACATGTTTCAGACACTAATTTCTGACACTTTTCACTGGTAAGACTGTACGTTTTCTTGAGGCCGTGGAAGGCTGTAACTTAGAGGGCTATATAATCAGTTTTTCTTCATTATATCAAGGGACATCGATATAATGCATAATATCCTTCATGATCATTTATTCG
>CM064434.1:22863528-22876028 GCA_032690845.1 Eleusine coracana subsp. coracana
ATGAATTCCGGCGAGAGCACTACACAGGGGAGTGACGGAATCAGAGGGGAGTGGGGTGTGGTCCTTGCACGCCGATTTGCAAAGAAAGAGGGGACGGAGAGGTTGCCTAGGCAGAGCTCTGGGCGGCGGCGGCCATGGCGGACAGAACAGGGCACTGGCTCGGGTTTCGCCGGGGAGAGGGAGGAAGAGAGAGTGCTGGCGCTTGGGGGCGATCTGGAGGGTGTGAGAGCCGGTTGCGAGTTGAGGGAGTGAGAGAGATGAGGCTGGTGTGCTGCTGCTGCTGCTGCTCCCTTTTGACTCGACCGGCGGAGGGAGGGCCGAGAGCGGGTGAGAGAGGGAGAGAGAGGGAGGGGGAGTCGCGCTGTCAGCCAGGGAGTGGCTGCCGGCAATGGGCGACTTCAATTCCGGCCGGTGGCACAGGGTGGAGAGTTGGCGGTGCAGTGGCCGGCATGGGGTGACAGGAAACGGCGGT
Source organism: Eleusine coracana subsp. coracana (assembly GCA_032690845.1). NCBI lineage: Eukaryota > Viridiplantae > Streptophyta > Magnoliopsida > Poales > Poaceae > Eleusine > Eleusine coracana. Next base: position 22,864,001 of record CM064434.1, read on the forward strand.
GGCGACAGTGTCCGGTTACAACCCGTTGTCGGGTTGGAATTGGCCAGGGAGAGAGGAAGCTCGACCCGGTTTTTGACCCTGGACCCCGACTCGGGTTTGGTGAATTTTGCCACGTCCCCATGTTGCAAACTGGACACCTTGTAGAAGGATGGAGTGTCTTTTGACGTGACGCCCAGGCAGACTTTGCTATTGGGTGCACCAGCTAAAATTGGTTTGATAAATTATGAAAATTCCAAACCCGAAATACACTTTTCTGACTTTGGGGAAATTTTTAAGGGTATCAATTGGTTACCAAAAATTCTGGTAAAATTTTCAAAATTCTCTTTTGTGCTGGCGATTCAGAATATGCAAAAACATTGGGGTACTTCCATGGGTTTTGGTAATGTTTGTGAATGACCCATATTTGATTATTCTAGAATTTAATTAAATAGTTTTCCTCACTTTACTCTTTGGCACATGGGTTAATTATACTTTTGCTTAGCCCTTGCTTGATGTTAGGTTTAGTAAATTTCATTTTGTGACATGGGATGTCACAGCACACACCCCTTAAGGAAATGTCGTCCCGAGATTTGCAAAAGAACAAACAAGAGGGAGGGGTGCGGATGGTTACCGGTTTTGTGAGGCCAAGAATTCCGGAAAGTTGGCCTTCAGAAACTCCTCTTGTTCCCATGTGGCTTCCTCTTCAGTATGGTTACTCCATTGCACCTTGTAGAAGGTGATAGTGCGGCTGCGGGTTACTCGGTCCTTTTGATTCATGATTCGGACGGGGTATTCGGGGTAGGAGAGATCTTCCTCCAATTGCTCGGTGTCGGAGATAACCACGTCGATTGGAGGCTTCAAACATCTCTTGAGTTGGGAGACATGGAAGACGTTGTGCAACCACTCAAGACTTTCCGGTAGTTGCAACCAACGGTGCTATACTTTTCCATGATCGGAAAAGGTCCAATATAGCGGGGTGCTAATTTCCCTTTGATTCCGAAACGAGATACACCTTTGTTGGGTGAAACCTGAAGATAGACGAAATCTCCCTTTTTAAACTCCAATGGACGTCTCCTTTTATTGGAGTAACTTACTTGGCGGGATTGTGCGACCTTCATGTTAGCTTGGATTTGTCGCACCTTCTCTTTGGCTTGCATGACCAGATCAGGACCGAAAGTAATTCTTTCTCCCGACTCTGACCAATTCAGCGGGGTTCAAATGGCGACATTCCCAAACTTACTTGATAGTTGTTGTTGTAGGAGAATTCAGCGAACGGAAGGCAAGATTCCCAATTTCCATGATTGTCTAGAACACAAGCTCTTAATAAATCTTCCAGATATTTGTTTAGCCTCTCGGTTTGTCCATCAGTTTGCGGATGATAAGCGGAACTGCGGATGAGAGTTGTGCCAAGACAAGCATGCAATTGCTCCCAAAAACGAGCAATAAATTAGGGACCTCGATCGGAGATGATCGTCTTAGGCACACCGTGCGAGCATAGAATCCGCACAATGTAGAGCTCAGCATATTGCTTAGTAGAATAGGTTGTATGGACGGGAATAAAATGAGCAGATTTGGTCAACCTATCCACAATCACCCATATTGAATCGTGCTTCTTGGGTGTGAGGGGTAATCCAACGATGAAATCCAACAATGTCCTCCCATTTCCAAGCGGGGATTTTTAATGGGTGCAAAAGACCGGTTGTTCTCAAGTGATCGGCCTTCACACGATGGCAAGTGTCACATTCGGAGACATAACGAGCCCCCTCTCGTTTCATGCGTGTCCACCAAAACTTTTCCCTTAACCCGCGATACATTTTGTTGCTGCCGGGGTGTATTGAGTATTTGGACAAGTGAGCCTCATCCAAAATCTTCTTTCTTAGTTCCTCATTCTTTGGAACAACAAGGCGATTGTTGAACCAAATTACTCCATCTTCGTCTTGTCGGAAACATGTAGCTTCTTCCTTCCCAATTTTCTGGCGGATATACTCCATTCCTTTGTCCTGCTTCTGGGCTTCCATGATTTCTTCCCAAAGGGTAGGAATGAGAGCTAAATTATACAAGGATCCATGTGGAATGACACGAAGACTTGGTTCACTCGGATCTGAAATTGGATGAGCTTCCATAAAGCAAACAATCGCGTGATTGCATTGGTCCCTTCGACTCAAGGCGTCGACAACCACGTTTGCTTTCCCGGGGTGATAATGAATTTCCAACTCATAATCCTTGATCAGTTCTAACCATCTACTTTGCCGCATGTTCAGTTCTTGTTGAGTGAAGATGTATTTGAGACTTTTGTGGTCGGTGTAGAGGTTAACAAGGTTACCGAGCAAGTAGTGATGCCAAGTTTTCAAGGCTAGAACAACGGAGGCCAATTCTAAGTCATGGGTGGGATAATTTTGCTCGTGCTTCCGGAGTTGTCGTGAGACATAGGCAATGACACGACCTTCTTGCATAAGCACACAACCCAATCCGGTGCCGAAGGCATCACAATAAACATCAAATGGTTCGGTGATATCGGGTTGAGCTAAAACCGGAGCGGTTGTCAGATGCTTCTTGAGCGACTAAAAAGCTTCTTCACATGCACTACTCCACTTGAACTTAGAATCCTTTTCCAGCAGCTTGCTCATAGGCTTGGCAATACTGGAGAAGTTGGGAATGAATTTCCGATAATAACCGGCAAGACCAAGGAAACTCCGAATTTGTCTGACCGATTTTGGAGCCTTCCAATTCAGCACATCCTCAACTTTGCTAGGGTCCACGGCTACTCCTTCTGCTGATATTACGTGACCCAAGAACAGAACTTGCTTTAGCCAAAATTCACATTTGCTAAATTTGGCGTAGATTTGATGATCTCGGAGTCGTTGTAGAACGATGCTGAGATGTTCTGTGTGCTCTTCTTCGGACTTGGAGGAGATCAGGATATTGTCGATGAATACCACTACAAACTTATCCAACTCGGGCATGAACACGGAGTTCATCAAATACATGAAGTGGGATGGAGCATTGGTGAGACCGAAAGACATGACAAGATATTCGAAGAGACCGTATCGAGTGGAGAAGGCTGTTTTTGGAATATCTTTGGCTCGGATTTTGATTTGATGATATCCGGATCACAGATCAATCTTGGAGAAGACCTTTGCACCTACTAACTGATCAAAGAGGATATCGATTCCAGGTAGAGGGTACTTGTTCTTGATGGTTACTGCGTTTAACGGTCTATAATCGACACATAGGCGTAGGGTCTTGTCTTTCTTCTTCACAAAGAGGGCGGGACAACCCCAGGGAGATGAACTTGGTCGGATATATCCCTTGTCCATAAGCTCTTGTAACTGGTCTTTCAACTCCGCTAATTCATTAAGAGCCATTTTGTACGGCCTACGAGCGATAGGTGCCGTACCGGGTACGAGTTCAATCTTAAACTCAACATCCCTGTCCGGAGGCATGCCCGTCAAGTCGTCTGGAAAGACGTCGGGAAAATCACAGACCACTGGAATGTTTGACAGCACTTTTCCTTCCACATGACATACTTGAGAAGTGGACAACTTGGGATATGGCAATCGGAGAATAGAAGGACCGCTTAAGGGTTAGTTCAAATGGATTTCTCGGTCCTCAAGGTGCAATACAACTTTGTGACTAGTCATCCATTTCATACCGAGAATTATGTCGATGCTTTGGCCATCTAAGATGATTAGAGAAGTGGGGTATATGTTGTTGGCTAGCTTAAGTGGCACTTTCCTTAATTCAAGATGAGCCCTTATTTTTCCACCGGGAGAAGTAATAACGTACAGGGTTCCCATAGTGGTGGGGCAAATTTTCAGATGATTTGCACATGCTTGACTTATGAAATCATGCGTTGCTCCTGAATGAAAAAGAACCATGGCAGCATGTTGGTTGATCGAGAACGTACCTGCGAGAACGGGTTCTCCAGCTTGGGTCTCTTCGACCATGGTATAGTTGACTCGGCCATTCTTGTGTGTGGGGGTAGACGACCGAGGACGACTTCCATTGCTGCCATTGTTGTTGCTGTTGCTATTGTGGTTGTTGTTGTTGTTCGGATTGTGCTTCGGAAACCGACATTCCTTAGCAAAGTGACTGGTGCGGCCACAATTGTAGCACGGCTGTGAGGAGCTGGTCTTCACCACTTGATTGCACTGCTACGGTGGGTGAGAGCCAAAGGACTGCTGCTGGTTTCCCCCATGGAATCGAGAGTGCTGCTGTGAGAATGACGGGCGAGGCCCTCCTCCCGACGGTACCGCAGCCCGGAATTTCTGTCCGGTCGGGGAGGTAATTGCTAGCTTGTATTTGGGCAGTGCGGAGCCGGATGAACTGCCCATAGCGCGTTTCCTCTTCTTGTCCTCTTGGTTGGCGCGGATGGCATCTTCTTGCACAATAGCGGCACTCATCAGGTCATTGAATGTGCCGGCGGTGACTTGCGCCAATCGGTCTTGCAGCTTCGGGGTGAGTCCCGAACGGAAACAATCCTTCTTTTTCTCGTCCGTATCAGCATGATACGACGCGTACTGAGCCAGGTAGTTGAACTTCCGTGCATACTCTTGCACGGTTCCGGAGCCTTGCTTCAAGTTGAGGAACTCCTGCAACTTGCGCTTCCTGAGTCCAGCGGGTATGTGGTGTGCACGGAAAGCGGTGCAGAACTTCGCCCAAGTGACTTGGTGACCCGCGGCGAGAGCGGCGGTGAAGCTGGCCCACCAAGCACTTGCGGAGCCACGGAGCTGCTGCGCGGCGAAGAGGGGCTTCTGCTGCTCGGTGCAGTGGAGGAGGTCGAACTTCGACTCCAGAGTGCGAATGAAGTTGTCCGCTTCCAGAGGGTCACCGGCTTCTCCGAAGGTGGGCGGGTGAGTCGCTCAGAAGTCAGCGTAAGAGGATTCCCACTGCTGCTGTGGTGGTGGTCCATGAGTTCCGTGACGGTTCATGTTCTCCATGAACATGCGGAACATCTCGTTCTGATATTGTGGATGAGCTGCTCCATAGCCGTCAGAGGTGGCGCGTTGGGCAGTGGCCCATTTCCGCCAACGTTCGAGGTGCCGGGAGCGTCACTGATGTTCTCTCCACCACGGTGAGTTTGCACCATCTGACATATGAACAAATATGTTAGCCCGATCATCACATGAGACAACATGATAACAAGGCTACAATATGGTGATGAAATAAAAATTCAGATTGCTCAAATTGAAACGCTTGACAATTAAATAGTGCAGACATAAGAGATAACTTAAATTCCATAATTTCCACCACCATAAGCAACATACTCATGATAAAACCATAGAAACATGTGATGCAACTTTTTGATACATAGCAAGTCTTCGGTTACATCACTCGGAACACTACACCATACGATCTCGGAGAGTCTAGGTTACAACTTAGCTTAGCCTTACTACCTATGTACACACGACTACAATGTCTCACGAGATTTTTACCCTACGTACATAAGGCTACTCGGTCACTCGGCCTGGCTGTCACCATCAGACTCCACGCCCTTAGCAGCTGGTCCCGTGGGTGCTTCAAAGTCGGTGCCGGAATCACCGTTCTCACTCAGATCGGCGTCATCGGGGGGAATCACTATGAGTGGAATGGGTGGCTCATTGCTAAGGATGGCATTCAGCTGGCCATTGGCAGCTTGGAGCTGTCCAATGAGCTGCTCTTGCTATGAGATGATCGCGTGAGCGTCGTTGAGGTTCCCTTCCATGACATCACGCTCATCTTGAGCTTCTTCGTGTTGGGCCTGCAGCTCGCTTCGCTCCTCCAAGAGAGCGGTAACCTGACCATGAAGAGAGTAAATCTCCGCTTGGGCAGCAGTGAGCTGGGCGTTGCGTTGGTCCAGTTGTTCCTGCAACTGATCGCTTGCATCGCCCTCAATGATGAGCTGCACATCGTGGAGTTGCTCGAAAAGATCGGCCCGCTCCATCTTGCTAGTGTGCAGCTTGTCCTCAAGATATGCAATCTTAGCGTCATGCTTCGCAAGCTGGGCATCACGGGCCACAAGTGTGGACTGCAGCGCCTCGCGCTCTCGTTCCAACTCGAGAATGCGGGCGGCAAGATACTCGGGGTCCTTCGCGAGCTTGTCAACCTCCATCTGCCGGGATAAAGTTTTGCAAGGTGAGTCAAAACATAATATTCCACTAAGCACACGGGCTTAAAATAGCATAAGGAAGGATTGGTAAAAGAAAGACACGAGGTTCCCGATCCGTTTAACGACCGGTAACGACGAATTTCTGCGGTCGACGGAGTGAACCGCAGAATTGGGTAAAAACGCTTAGTTTCTAGACAATATTAAAATTTTTGTTCTTTACTACTCTTGTGGAGAATTTCATCCTCTTTCCAACGCATACTCACACATCTCCATCCAATAAAGTTTCTGGGAGTTATCATCATTCAAAGACATGGGACAGAAATAAGGCAGTTTCTGATTTCCAGAAAAAGGCTACTGTTTTTGCAAAATTCGACCTAGTTCCCGATTTTTCTAATGCAAACTCCCTAAACCAAACTTGTAGAGAAAAACCTCATCTTTCCAACGAGTACTTACTCACCTCCATTGAATTCAAATTGAGGAAGTTATGCTTGTTTTAGTGAGACTGACTTTTCTGGTAAGGTTGGAAACTTACCGGTTAGGTTCAAAATTCTGGTTTAGGTGCCGAAAGGGGTTCAATTTCATCCAAAACATAATCATTTTACATGTTCACAGTCTCCATGAAATTTTTACAGGTTTTGATAAAGTGGAATGCATATGGTGTGCATGAATGCCAATGCTCAATATGACGGTTCCCTACATCCTCGCAAAGAGCAAAAATTTGACCGATTATATAACTCGATCCATCCGGTGGCACACACACCTCTCACACGTTTGTCTAACGAACTACACGTGGTTAGTGTACCTGCAAGAGATTCATCTCAGAAACAATACATCAAATTCAAAAGAAACAAGCCAATATAACAATGACAGTTTATACCCAGGTATTCGCCCACCCGGAAGGCAGCCGACGTTTAAGCGTATTCGGTCCGCGCATCAATCAAAGCCCAGGACTTTACCCACCCGAAAGGTGTTCGGTATTTACAGCGCAACCGATCCGCGCACAAAGACATACCTTCGTTGAAGAATCCATAGTTGCAAGTAATTTAAACAAACATAACCCAGAGTTAGCTTTGCCACCTACAAGACTCTTACATGGGCATTACTAGTTCGTACCTCACCGTAAGGCGTAGAAACGGCTTGTTTACGTTTTAAAATGCTCATTTGTGTGTAGCTTATCCCAAGACGGCTCTGGTACCAGCTGTGAAAACCCTACTCCGAAAATTAGAGTATGTCGTACAGGATCGCCTCAGAAGATGGTTAACGAAGTAACCATGCACAACACTCACACATGAACATTCATCATTTACAACATTACATCACTTAGGTGTGTAATATTACAAGTTCAGAGATAGAATGTAATTAAGTCCAAATCTGATACAATACATATGTCCTTAGTACATATTACATAATTTACCGGAAGCGATACAACGACAAAACACGACGTCAAGCCCTACGTGAACCATGCCAGCCCTATGGAGATAGCTCACTCATCACAATTAGGGGAGCTAGGGACCCATTCAATGGTCCAGTTCTGAGGCTCCTCACCTTCCCACACAACCTTGTTACAACAATCACAATATGTGGCCTGAGGAAAACCTGAAAATTCAACATCAACGCAAAGCCTGAGTATCTAACATACTCCGCAAGACTTACCCGTCAACCGGTTTACTAAAACCGATTCCTAGTATGCAGGGGGCTGACCGGGTTTATTTGATAGTTACATAAAAGCTCCTATTAGTTCTATGCTGCACTTGCAATTTCCTTAAACAAGATTTTACTTTGCTTATCGTAGAACCCAGCTACGGTGAGTCTAGCTAGCTGCTAATACACGAATATAGCTAAAGAGCAATACATCATAGCATTGTGTATCCATAACATAAATAAATTTCAGAAACATAACCACAACTTTACTACTTAACATATCATTGCCGCTGCTCGAACAAGAGGTACTCATAACAGCGAGGGACGGCAATTCGAATTGATTTACATCCTGTAGGGAAAACCCAAATACACGACACACGCATCATTTAAGAACACGTATGGCCACCGTTCACATGATTGCTATAAAGTCGATCCGTGGCCATCGATCCCGAGTACATGTCCTCCCCGTGATACAGTACTTCGTATCCGAGGCTTAACCCATGCACTCTCCAGCGGTCCTCAAACCCGTGCAACCACCGTGCTGTTCACATCACCTCTGGATCGATGAGTATGGCCGTCCAACAATACGGCACCCAAGTTACTAGGTTTACCAATTCCCATATTAAAGGTATGTACTTGGTACTGTTCAATACTTGTTCGCGGAGTTGCAACGATAGGTGCTCCATTTTTATCAAGTCCATCAACCAATTGAACCATAGTTGAAACTATAACCTACCGTTGACTCCACTAGTTTAAGCATAGCATTTTGCTAACGGAAAAGCTTACTAACATACTAATCATAGGTCACTGCTGGAGTATGCAAGTGTGTTTCATCCAAGTCCTACACTTAATGCACAATACAATACTCCTATCTTGTGATAAAGTAAAAGGACTCGAATGATAAAATAGGTTATGCACCGGGGCTTGCCTTGGGTGTGATCATAGTTAGCGTCTTCACCAAAGTGCACTTCAGCTCCTTGCTGGTCCGGTGGGATCTCCTGGGTCTTGATTCCTATATGGAATGTACATCCATCAATGCTAAGGAACACACAAGGTTTCATGGAGTTTTCTTAATTAAAGATGGAATGCATGGCATGAAGATTCATGGTACTTCCTCAGCAAATAAATTAATGAACTAATCACTCATTCATGAATATGGCTGCATACTTAAGTATGACATGATAACCACTGAATTGGAAGGGGACAAACTTCTAATTACTAGAATGCAACTTCTAATTATCACAATCTTAGTGTATGTCCACTTTAACATGAGCATGGCCTAGATGTTGATCATATGACATCACATGCTGATGATGATATGACAATGTAGTACATAGGGTCAACTTTCAAAAAGTTCATTTTTGAGCCTCTTAGCTAAAGTGACCATATGCAAACTAACCCAATACATAAAAATGGCACTTTAATTGCATAACTAGTTCTAGCTCATGTAGTTAATTAAGAACCAAAAGTATAAATGCTCATGAGAGTTTCTACTGCAATGGGAGGATGAATGATTCTCCATGAACTTCCAGAAACTAATTTATTCCCACTTTCCTTAACTATACACATGAAGTAACATTTATATGAAGAATTTCCTAGTTAATTAGCAAATGATCAAATTCGGCAGAGAATTTATACTTAGGTAGCTTCAAATTTTTCATGGGATTTTACGTAAGTGCACAAGTGCATAAGGAACAGGAATGCCAAATTTCAGGAATAAATTCCTAGCCAATAATTTATATAAATTCAATTACTGAAAATGAGGATTATGCAATAATACTAAAAATATGCATAAAAATGGAAATGTGCTTTTGCTGAAAGTTTAGAGATGCCATGCAATGCTTACTGAGCAAGTTTCATGAATTTACCATTTACACATAATTACTTATGAATTTATTAAGCAAATTAGGGTTGTAACTTTGGTGAATTAATTAAATTAATGTACTGAACAAACTTGGACTTGGACTTGTTTTTCTGCAAGAGTAAGAGTTTAGGAGTCGAACAAAATTAATTTCACATTTTTATCCCTCTTAGTTTTCAAGTTATAGAATTTTAAACTTTACATAAAGTTCACTGTTATTTACAAAATTGCCACTGGATTCAAACTTCTCCAGACGCGGGCGTGCTCCCGCGCGGCAGCCGACGACGGCGAGCTCGGCCCAGCGGCTAATCGGCGGCACGGACGGGGCTCACGTGTGGCTCGGATGGTCTCCATGCCACGGGGATTGCGAGGAGGGGGTCGGAGGGGAGAGTGGCTCACCGGAGATCGTCGGCGGCGACGCGCGGCGGCAGGGGCAGCTCCGGCGAGGTCCACGCGATGGTGCCGAGGGGGAGGCAGGCTGGGGTTTGGTCGATGAGCTTCGCAGAGGCTCAGGGACGGTCGGCGTCGAGGAACTCATTGAGGGGGAAGGCCGGAGCAGGGCTCCCGTCGGCGGGGGGGGGGGGGGGGGGGGGGGGGTCGGATCCGGCGGGGTCGGATTCGTGCTGTCTGCCAGGGTTACCCCGTCCCTTAGGATAGGCTTACACATGTGCAAGTGCCGTTCACATGGAACCTTTCTCCTCTTCGGCCTTCAAAGTTCTCATTTGAATATTTGCTACTACCACCAAGATCTGCACCGACGGCCGCTCCGCCCAGGCTCACACCCCAGGTTTTGCAGCGACCGCCGCGCCCTCCTACTCATCAGGGCTTGTCGCTCGCCTAGATGGCCGGGTGTGGGTCGCGCGCTATAGCGCCATCCATTTTCGGGGCTAGTTGATTCGGCATGTGAGTTGTTACACACTCCTTAGCAAATTTAGACTTCCATGACCACCGTCCTACTGTATTAATCGATCAACACCCTTTGTGGGTTCTAGGTTAGTGCATAGTTTGGCACCGTAACCCGGCTTCGGGTTCATTTCGCATCGCCAGTTCTGCTTACCAAAAATGGCCCACTTGGAGCACCCGATTCCATGGCACAGCTCAATGGAGCAGCCGCGCCATCCTACCTATTTAATGTTTGAGAATAGGTCGAGGGCGTTGCGCCCCCGATGCCTCTAATCATTGGCTTTACCCGATAGAACTCGTAATGGGCTCCAGCTATCCTGAGGGAAACTTCGGAGGGAACCAGCTACTAGATGGTTCGATTAGTCTTTTGCCCCTATACCCAAGTCAGAAGAACGATTTGCACGTCAGTATCGCTTCGAGCCTCCACCAGAGTTTCCTCTGGCTTCGCCCCGCTCAGGCATACTGCACCATCTTTCGGGTCCCGACAGGCGTGCTCCAACTCGAACCCTTCACAAAAGATCTGGTTCGGCCAGTAATGCAGCCCGTTAGGGCCTCCCGCTCGTCAGCTTCCTTGCGCATCGCAGGTTTCAGAACCCGTTGACTCGCACACATGTCAGACTCCTTGGTCCGTGTTTCAAGACGGGTCGGATGGGGAGCCCGCAGGCCATTGCAGTGCAGTGTCCCAGAGGGACACGCCATGCAGCGCACGGTAACCAGCTGCACCGACGACGGCTACCGGAGACACCTGAGGCCCCAGGGCTTAGGCTACTGACACAGCCGACAACAGTCCACGCTCCGAGCCGAGTGGCGGACCAGCAAAGGCCATTCCGCATACAGCCGGTGCGCATCGCCGGCCCCCATCTGCTTCCCTCCTGGCCATGTCAGGCACTCTTTGACTCTCTTTTCAAAGTCCTTTTCATCTTTCCCTCGTGGTACTTGTTTGTTATCGGTGTCTCATCTGTATTTAGCCTTGGACAGAGTTTACCGCCCAATTTGGGCTGAATTCCCGAACAACCCGACTCGTTGACAGCACCTCGTGGTGAGAAAGGGTCCGGGCCGGACGGGGCTCTCACCCTCCCAGGCGTCCCTTTCCCGGGAACTTGGGTCTAGTCCGTCTCTAAGGATGCCTCTCCAGACTACAATTCTAATGGGGTTTAATCCTCCCGATTCTCAAGCTGGGCTATTCCCGGTTTGCTTGTCGTTACTAGGGGAATTCTTGTATGTTTCTTTTCCTCCGCTTATTTATATGCTTAAATTCAGCGGGTAGTCCCGACTAACCTGGGGTCGCAGTTCGATAAAAATGCACTTTAGTCCATGGGTCCAGAGAGCCATTGCATCACCGGAGCTGTTTCGATCAAAGTAGTGAGAACAACATTCGACATCCACCTTGTGCTGCGATCGGCACAAACCGACAGCTCCATCTTTGGTCCACCACGTCCTAAGGCATGAGGAGCCAAATCGAGGTCCACACCATGAAATGGTGGGGAGTGTCTTTTGACATGACACCCAGGCAGACGTGCCCACGACCAAAAGGCCTCGGGCGCAACTTGCGTTCA
>CM064434.1:22881028-22893528 GCA_032690845.1 Eleusine coracana subsp. coracana
GTGGTGGTTATGGGCTGTTTTGCTTAAAAAATTGTCTATTTTAGCCTACCGGACACCCGGTCCGGGCGGCCTGCCCGGGTAGGCAAGGAACTTCATTTCGCCTTGGTTGTTGGGATGTTTTTCCTTAAAAACCGTCTGTTTTCGCCAACCCGTCACCCGGTCCTGCTGGCCTCCCCGGGTAGGCCGAAAACATGATCCCGGTGGTGGTTATGGGCTGTTTTGCATCAAAAACAGTCTGTTTGCGCCTACCAGACACACGGTCCAGGCGGCATGCGCGGGTAGGCCTGAAACTTCATTTCGGCATCAGATTTGGGCTGTTTTCCCTTAAAAACCGTCTGTTTTTGCCAACCCGTCACCCGGTCCGGACGGCCTGCCCAGGTAGGCCGAAGACATGATTTCAGCATTGATTTTGAGCTGTTTTCCTTCAAAAAATCGTCTGTTTTCACCAATCCGTCACCCGGTCCTACCGGCTTGCCCGGGTAGGCCGGAAACATGATTCCAGCCATGGGTTTGGGCAGTTTTCCCTTCAAACCCCGTCTGTTCTGGAAACAAGAAACATCATTTCGGCATTGATTTTGGGCTGTTTTGCCTTAAAAATCGTCTGCTTTCCCTGAGCTGGCATGAGGGAAAGCCGAAACTGCGGATATCAATCTTGTGAGCCCTTGGGATACGACGTTTCTTGTTTCATGGCATCATGTTTCATATGTTTCCTCCGTATACCATCCGTTTTTATGACATCGAAGCCTCCGTATACCAGGGTAGGCTAGGAACATGTTTCTGGCACTAATTTCTGACACTTTCCGCTGGAAAGACTGTATGTTTTCTTGAGGCAGTGGAAGGCCGTAATTTAGTGTTACACCCCAAAATTTCAAATTTTGGTTTGTGACCCAATTCCACTAAATTTCAACATTTTTATAATAGATTTAAAATTTTATTATAAATTAATTAGAGAATTAGAATTCATTTTAGGTAAAAGTGCTATTTTCTAAATAAATAAATCTAGGTTATTATATTGTTTGTTGCATTCAAGATAGAATAGAAATGCAGTAGGCTTTTATTGAGTGAAAAAGTATTTGAAATTTCGAGTAGAAATCGTTTACCATTTAGTTCGACTTTTAAAACCGTATTTGGAAAAAGAAAAAGGAATTTTCTTTGGATTTGGGCCAACTCTCTCCCAAGGCCCATTTTCTTTCCCTCTCCCCTCTCCCATTTCTTCCCGCCTGGGCCACCTCCCCCTTCCCCTGGCCCACCTTCCCTTTCCCCCTCCCCTCTCTCTCCCAGGCCGACTTGGCCCAGCACGCTTGCTCGGCCCACCTCCTCCCTGGCCTCGCTAGCCCAGCGCACGCGCGCCCGCGGCCCAGCTCCCACTCGCGCGCGCCTGCCCCAGCTTGGGCCTCTCCCTTCCCTGCACGGCCCAACTCCCGCCCCGCTCTGACTGACGGCTCGGCCCCACCCCGCTCGTCTCCCTCCTCCTGCCTCTCTCTCTCCCCGTCGCCGAAAACCGATGACCCCGCCATCGATCTCCCTCCCCCTCGCCTCTCCGCCTTCCGAAACCGGCCCGTGCACGCCGCACCCTCCCGCTTCCCCTTCTCCCCACTCCCGCGCCCTAAATACGCACTAGCGTGCGTTTTCGCGCTCAAACGGCCGCCACCGGCCGTTACCCCGGCGAACCCGAGCCCGCTCGCCTCCTCTCCCTCTCCCTACTATAAAACCCCCTCGACATCGCCTTTTTCTGCCGCCTCTCCCCCGCTTCTCACGCTTGCTCACGACCCCCCCCCCCCTGGAGACACTCCCCGTCGAGCGTCGACCCCGGCCGCCGCCTTCCTCCGCCGCCGACCACCTCCCGGCCTCCCCCGCGCCCGCGCGACTGCACTGTGAGAACCGCCTCTCTCCCCTCTTGAACACCGTCTACTCGCGGCAAGAAAAGGACCACTGGAGCACCATTCCGGCCAATCTCTGGCGAGGTCCCCGCCACCGCCGCCGTTTAGCCGCCACCGGCCGCCGCCTGCCCGCTAGACCCCCCATGAGCCGTCCGATCCTTGATCTGCGGCCTAGATTAGAAGATCGAAGGGGTATGCCCCCTGGTCCACCATGGACCCATGGAGCCTTCGGTCAACGCCGGTCCACGGCACCTATGGACCCGGTCCACCGAATTTAGCATTTAAATTAAATCATGAAAATTCGAGGATAATGGATGTTTTATATTTAGGCCCCTGTATTCTGTCTTAATTAGATTTTAACCCCAATCTTTAGTAGTTTATGTTTTAACCCCTGGACTTTTGATAAATATTATTTTAGCCCTAGAATTTTATAGAAACCCCCCTAAACTTATTTTTAATTATAATTTCAACCCTGTCTTTTTAGACTTAGGCCCCTATACTTAAATAAAATTATGTTTAAGTCCTAAAAATTTTTGTAAAAACAACATTATACTTTTGGTAATTATTTTTGAGTCCTAATATTTTACACTTTAGTCCCAATAATTTTATAGAATTGCAAATAGGCCCCTGAGTTTTATTAAAACTACATTTAAGACCTAATTTTTATCCAGAACCTTTATTTAATTAGTTTTAGGCCCCTGAAATTGGTTTAGCACTATAATTTTTGTAGAAAAGCCCATATACCTTTCTGAATTAATATTTAACCCTGTATTTTTTTAGAAACACCCCTGGACTTGTTTTTTAATTATTTTTAAGTCCTACCTTTTTACACTTCAACCGCTAGACTTCACCAAAATTACATTTTGTTTCCTAAACTTTTCATAAAATGTATTGTCACCCTGTTATTTTACAATTAAGTCCTTGTACTTTTCTAAAATTACTTTTAGGTCCCTAAACCTATCTGTTTTTACCATTTTAGCCTTAAAACTTCAAACCTTCATAACTTTTCAACCGTAACCTAGATTTAAGTAATTCTTGCGCCAACGCGATCGTAGTGATTAATATTATCTATTTATACTGTCTTATAGTAATTTCCTAATTTTACTATTTTAACCCTGCACCTTCGAACCTTCATAACGTTTTACTCATAACGTTTTACTCGTAACGTTATGAACATTTTCCAGGCAAGTGTCCTTGATGCATTTTGGTCCCGTTATGAATATTATTGTAGAATTGCATGCTTGTGTCAAATGAATGGGTACCTATTGTTAGGGTTTTACTAGTATTGCTTTATCCTTTTCCTTGTCGCCTTGAACTAGTTGGTTGGTTGTGGGTAGATAATGCTTAGGTTGCTTGTGGGATGTTGGGTTAATATTAATCTTGATTAATGAACTATGTCACTTTATGGGTGGAATGGTAATTTATGTTAGCAACATGGACTTAGGGATCTATGCAAGCCGGATGTTGACTTTTGCTAAGCCATATTAATAAATCATTCCCGGCACGGGGCTAGAAACGGTTCACTAATATGTCCCAGAGTCAAGTAGGTAAAATCCGCAAGCGCACGGAGAATACCGCTGTAGCATTTCACCCGGAAGTATTCAGGGTATCGTATTTGTTTATCCCAAAGGAAGGGTATGATCAAGAAGCGTTACTAACATATAAGATCATGTTAATAATTAGCAAGGATATCTTAACCAAGACAGGCGGGTACATGATAATAACCGGGTAGTGTGACACACACAGAAGATTCCTACTAAATAAATAAAGTCTAGTGGAGGAAAGACTAGGCTAAGCTACTCCTACTATACATTCCTATACAGTTGCATAGCCTAAGTAGAATACATACAGACCCACACTCAGGTTCAGCAGTCAATAATATAGCACTTCAGGCACGGACTTACCCCTGCATCCACAGGCGACTTCCGCCAAGAGCCTGCGCACTAGCCTAGCGGGGAGGATTTCAAAGGATGGACAGGGCTGTCACCACCTGTCGCCTACCTCAACGAACCAGTAGACTAATGAATAATTGATGCAAATCAGTCACCCAAATACCATACTTGCATGACCAAAGAGCACTCTGCCCCTCCGCGATTACTATTAACGAGGCAGAGCTACCGTACGAATACGATCACCAAGCCCATGCTATACTTTATCAGCTAAAACTAAGCATAGAGACTATAACATATAAACTAGACTATAGTGACGGTATATAACTAGCATGACAATAGTAGTATAATAAATATAAACTACTATCACACAAGTAGACTATACTATCACATATATGGATCACAATATCAAACAAGAAACTCATGACCCAAGCACAACTATATAGAAAAGATATATATATTGATAAGAGCAAAGTCATACAAAAGGGAAAAGATACAAGAGCCATACCAATTCCAAGTGAAGACTTGGGACTAGAGAGCTCTAGACTCAGCCTAACTCCACTAAAACTCCAAGAACTACTACTAGCAAGAGAGAAATGCTTCTTGTGGTGTGTGTTGAGTGTGAAGGCACACCCTCCTATTTATAGCCTCAATAGGTCGGCAAGGGAGAGTAACCGCCACGGAAGGCATCTCAAACCGTCATCAGGAGTCGTGGAGGAGCCAACACGTGGAAGCCCAGGCGGAGAGGGCGCCCGGCCGGGTCGGCCGACCTGACCAGGTCGGCCGACCTGGGGGTGGCCCCTCCTGGCCTGTGCTTTCTCCAGGTGGCTGTCCTGTGGGCCCTGACGTCGGTTTGCGCGGTATTACAGGGAGTTACGTCGGTTAAGTGCTGAAAATGGGCCCTGTCAATCCGTGTGACGTCCATGTGGCACTCTCTGATTGGTCGAAAGTGTGTTTTCTTGCCTTTTGAGGTGTTTCCTTCACATTTCCTCCTGCATGCACAAAGTTCTCCAAGTACAAGTGGAACTATATTATTGTGCTAAAGCATGCGTGTATGAAATGCCAAATTCTCCTTTATTTGAGTATAGTTGACGGTTAAAAATGGTACTTAACAGCCGTCAACAAACTCCCCCAAGCTTACCCTTTGCTCGTCCCGAAGCAAAGATAAACTTAAGTTGTTGATCAGGAGTTGCTACAATGTCCTACTCCTCAATAATACTATGCGCATAACAAAGTACTCTTCCTAGAATTAAATATGTTGGCTCATAACTTTACCCATTTACCTCGATCCATGGGGCTTTTCCACCTCATTGTCTTGGGCGGTTGAGAGATAGAACAATTGCAGGGCACCAATCACTTGCTCTAGATTCGGCTATGTTATTCCGGAGGTTTTCAAAAGATTTTGAAAATAAAAACCAAGTTCCTCAAATGATTCTCTCGGATCACTCAATATGTGTATGATTCCTCACCAAGGTAAAGTGTTGCCTATAATTACCTACTTCTAAATAAGGCTTTATGTGGAGCTCAAGGTAGGGATATATGAGGCACTCATGTTCACATAATATTGCTATGTCAAAAGACCGGATCCAAGAAAAACATCAATTCAAACAATCTTGATCAAGATGTGCAAGTGTGTGGGAGAACGGAGGAATGGTGGATGGGAAGAAATAACTCCTTTTTGAATTTTCCTTCTCTCTTTTGGAGTTTCTAGGCTATGGCTATCTTTTGCTTGCTCTCTTTTTTGAGCATTTTTTTTTCTTTTCTTTTTGCATAGCCATAGTCCTAGTTTGCAATGAATACTTTGAGAGAGAAATTTTTTAATGGATATATGGAGTGTTTCTTTGGATGGATGGATGGATAGTGACTTTCTTCCGGTGTAGAAGAATAGCTCACGGTGGATATGGTGGATATGGTGGATGCTATCTTCTTGATTTAGAAGGATAGCTCATGGCGGTGGATGTGTGTATATGATCTTGATCAAGAAAGCATGAAAAGAGTTCTACTAGGGTCACATCAATTTTGACTAAGCTCAATGTGAAACAAGCAGCATATGTGTAAAGGTTTTCAAATGTAAACACTACATATGGCTGTGGTGGGAATTTCATCATTGAGGAACTTGTCAATTTGTCATTTTGAAAAATAAAACTCCGAAATTCAAGCTTTACGTTGAGCAAGATCATAGCAGCCCTATCTATCATATCATACCTCTCAACAACTTAGAACTAGAGAATGCATATGCTACCCACAAGATTCAAGTTCAAGGCAAGATTTACCAACAAACCTAACTCTTGAGAGAGTACTAAGTTGTAAACTAGCATTAGAGAGGAATAAAGGACAGAGCAACTATTCATCATCTCAACATAGGAAAATTATACACATTCATACCGCGCATGAAAAAGGGAAATATTTTTGTTCTTTTTATGTTTTGCAAATTTTTATGGATTTTCAGATTTAGCAAATGCAAGAAATAAAGGGAAGGGGAAAGATACAAGTTACCGTGAGAAGGGGGGTCCTCCCCCAAGCTTGTTCTTGCTCATATCTGCTGGTTCGGGTCGTAGCCTTGGGAGCGGAAGAAGGCATCCCAATTGTTCTGGTTCTGAGCCATCATCGCGTTCAGCTGGCGGAATTGGTTGTCGCTGAAATTCTGCCATTGCTGGGTGTCGGTGACATGTTGCGTGAGAGTTTGTTGCATGCTCTCGGTGCGCAAATCAATGTCGTTCACCCTCCTTGTCAACTCGGCCATCCCATAGTTGAGTTCACGGAACCCACGGGATGAGAATGACCGAGTGGCAAAGGATGGCGGTCCGCTTGAACTTGATGACGTCTGCATGGGGTAATCGTACTGAGATTCCCATGCTCCGGCCTGCCATGTTGATGCACCCGCCTCGTCCTGTGGCGGGGGCTGCTCCCATACCGGATCTCCGGTCGGAGTGTGAAACTCCGGTGTAGGCTCCATATGCCTACGGGAACGTGTCGGTCGCCCTGAAACACTATGTCTGCGAACTTCTCCCACTGGCTCAAGTGGGAGGGTTAGTGCCCGATAGTGATACAAACGAAGACCCGGGTTAGGTAACGGGAATTCATTTGTATACCCGGGAAAGTGATAGATCAAGGTATTATTTGGACCATGTTTCAAAGTATGTCCTTGCACAAAATAGTCCTCGCCTAGAAATTCTCTATCTACCGTCAAATATTCAACATGAACATTCTCAAGCAGACCACACTTCTGCGCAATGCGAGTAACTAAAGAGGTGCACTCAATTGGTCCTATCAACTTTATATTGTCTAACCATTGATCAATCATGCATTCCGCGGGTGACACCCTAATTTTCTTAACCATGGCATAAAGTATTTTCAATTCATCTTGCCGGACAACCCTAATGTCACCTCGAGGAAACAAGGTCATAGCCAACCACACATGCATAAATCTAAGTGTAGGATTATGGATGGCACTTGTTCTAGGCTTGGGACCCCACTCGTTTCCGGAAATCTTTTTCCAAAAACTTTCTTTATGGAACCCCTTTAGCGCTTTATCTAAGTCTAGCCTACATTTAGGATTTAGACCTAGCATAGCATGAAGATCACCCCATGTGACCAAGCGCTTTTGCCCAAACAAGCGAAAAGAAATGCCTTCATCATACTTTCTAAGGGTGCATAAAAACTGCATAGTAAGCAAACGAGAACCCGGCTCATCTACTTCTACGAAATTTAGCCAACCCATAGTGCGAAAAATAGAGGCAAATTCTTCTCTCATACCTATTTTCTCGAGGAAGTCCGGATCGAAGCGTCGGGTGTGGGCGAATGGCCGTTCTCTCATGAGCGCGATGGCTTGGCCCTCGCGGTCATCCTTGATGTCGAGATGCTCCTCGGTGATGAGCAAGGCCGGCCTTTCCTCCGGAATTTCAGCTTCGGGGTCACCATGCCCCGGACTTGGTGTGAGCTCGACGGAGGATGCTTGACTCGTGCTTGCACGAGTGCTTTTTCTCCGCTTGATTCCGGCGACTTGCTTCATTCGTTTGAACATGGCTGCACACAAGAACAATCACAAGACAAGAACAAAAACAAGATCGAACAAGTGTTCGGGTGAGCGTTAGTGAAAACGACGAACCCGAGCTTCTCTGAAATTGGTTTTCTTCTCACAACAACTTGCAAATGCACTAAAATAGAGGGGAAATATTTTTTTGGGTTTTTGGGGCTGTAGTAAAGTTGAAGAACACGAAATTTTGGGAGAGCAACAAGTGAGCAAAGGAGGGGAGTCAAAGATGAGCTTGGAATGGTGAAGCTCCTCCTCCTGTGCGGTTTTTATAGCAAGATGGCCGTTAGAAAGGGACAGAGCAACGACCATATAGCCGTTTGGAGAAAGGAGCACAGGAAAAGGTGGGGCCAGGGGGTCGGCCAACCTCACCAGGTCGGCCGACCTGGCAGGTGGGCCTCCTGGCAGCCCCCTTTTTCCTATGTGTTCCCCAACGGCTAGGGGATTTGTCCCCTGCTGCCTTTTTGCTCAAAAAGCTCGACAAAAAATCTTTTCAAAATGGAAAGCCCAAAAACCTATTTTCTAAATTTTCAGAAATGCAAATGAGTTTTGAAAAATTTCAAGGTGGCTGGAAAAATTCAAAAATGCAGAAATGCAGTGGTCGGAAAAAATCAAAATGTGGTGGAAAGCAAATATGCAATTAAAAGAGCAAATATGGATAACTACCGGTTTAACCTCCCGGCGAGGACTCACCTTTTAAAGTCCGACGAGCGGGACTTTTCTCCGGCGTTCAGCTCGATGAAGCGTTGTCCGGTCCCGGAGATGAAGACACGGATGATGCTTCTTGTTTCACTCGCCACACCTTCTTGGTCTTTGTTGCGGCCGGTGGCTTCTCGGGCTTCGGAGGCTGCGGTTTTGCAGGCTTCACAGCCTGTTTCTTTGCAGACCTCGGAGGTTGCTGCCTTGTGGACTTTGGAGGCTGTTGCTTAATGTGTGACCTTTGCCCCCTTGCCTTCATCAGTTGTTGCTGTGCAACCTTTTCCTTCTCAAGGAAGTTCTTCATGAATGTGATGAGGCTGTCCTTTTTTGGCGGAGTGACCTCCACTTCCTTGATGTTGCTTGGGTTCGGCCCGTACTTGATACGGATCATGTTGCACTGTTCTTTCCGTGGTCGAAAGTCAAACTTCTCCTCCTTGCCATTGATGTGGAAGCGGATTTCTCTGGCTCCTACATCGATGCGAGCATCCGCAGTGCTGAGAAATGGGCTTCCCAGGATGAGCGGTGTGCTCTTCCCGACGTCCATGTCAAGCACTACGAAGTCGACGGGGATGAAGCAATCCCGGATTTTCACCGGAATATCTTCGGTGATCCCTGCTGGATAGCGGACCGTTGAATCGGCCAGCTGCAGCTGCATCGGCGTGGGGGATAGTGTGGTGTAGTTGAGCTTGTCGAAGACATCCTTCGGCATGACGCTCACACTTGCCCCAAGATCACATAAGGCATGGTCGAAGTTCTGTGTCCCGATCGAGCAGGTGATCATAGGACACCCCGGATCTTTCTTCTTCTCAGGAAGCCGGTTGAGTATAGCAGCGCTACACTCTTCCATCAGCTTGACAATTTCTGTGGTCGGTAGAGGGCGCTTGTTGCTGATAAGATCCTTGAGGTAGCGAGCGTACGTGGGTACTTGTATCGCATCCAGCAAGGGCACGTTGATGTGCAGCTTCTGGATCACCTCAACGAAGCGTGTGAACTGCTCGTCCACGGTGAGCTTCCTTCTTCTTTCAGGAAACGGCATGTGGTTCGTGTCATAGAACTCATGTGGGGCCATTTTCCTGGGCGGCAGTTCTTCTTCTTCTGCCGGCTTCTTAGCTGATGTGTCCTTTCCTGCATGGTTAGGGTATGGCGGATCCCGAGTGGACTTACCTCCTCTCGTGGTAACCGCATTAACATTTTCTAAGGGGGTCTCGGGTTGCCCCAGGATTTTCCCCGACTCAGCAGTAGGAACAGCAGCAGCTAACTGAGCTAATTGGGTTTCTATCATTTTATTAAAGCTCAGCTGATTCTTGAGAGCAGAGGAAACACCCTCTATCTTAGTGTGGATGCTCTCAAGAGTCCTATCAGTGGTGGCAAGCTTTTTACTGATGTTATCATTAACCTTAGCTTGACCAAGCACAAGATCTTTCAAGGAGGGCTGATTATAACCGGAATTAAAACCAGAGAAGTTGCCAGAGTTACCTCCTTGGTAGTTGGGACGTGGTGGACCCCAACTTTGACCTCCTTGTGGACGGTAGCCGTTGTTGTTGTTGTTGCCCATGAACATTGCGTCCTCACGGGTCTCAGGGCAGTCATTGCCCAAGTGTCCCGTGTTGCCACAGACCTCGCAAGTCATATGAGCGTCTAGGGCTTTCACTTCTCCATTGGCTTGTTCGTCCATCTTCTTCATGAGAAGGTCATCTTGGCGGCGAGCATGTCAACCTCCTTGACGGAGTGCATGCCTCGCTGGCGAGGTTGGAGGCGCTCTTCATTCCAACCTTGGTTGGACACCATCTTCTCGATCAAATCTTTTGCCTTGCTCACAGTGAGCGAGAAGAAGGCTCCACCAGCAGCAGCGTCGAGGTGGTCGCGGGCCGACGGAGTAAGCCCGTTGTAGAAGTTCTGGATGATCAGCCAATCATCCATCCCGTGGTGGGGACATGCCAGGATGTACTCCTGGAGCCTCTCCCATGCCTCAGGAATCGACTCCTTCGACTCCTGCTGGAAGCTTGAGATCTTTTCGCGGAGGGCATTGGTCTTGCCCAGCGGGAAGAACTTTGCAAGGAACACAACTGAACACTTCTCCCAAGTGTTCACAGCATCAGGGTTTGCGTAGAACCACTGTCTCGCTCTCCCAAGGAGAGAGAACGGGAACAGTCGAAGGCGAACAGCGTCGGGGGTGACGTCCTTCATTTTGAACGTGTTGCAAATCTCCAGGAATTGCTGGAGATGAGCACTAGCGTCCTCATTGGCTTTCCCACAGAATGGGCTAGCCTGCACCATGGTGATGAGACCGGTCTTGATCTCAAAGTTCGCATCTCCCACATTGCCAGCTGGTCCCGTAGGGATGTTGGCAGCGGAGGGAGCGGAGAACTCGCGGAGGGTCTTGTCAGCCATTTGCTCGGAGCTTGATGGTGCGGGAATGACAGGTTCGATTGGCTGAGTCTCCTTACGAGGAGGGGTGAGCCTAGCTCGTGTCCTTCTCAGGAGTGACTCAGGATCTTCAGTGAAGTTTGTCGGCAAGTCGAAACCAGTCATACACTACCCTGTTTTCATACAAAATGCAGAAAACAAAGCAAGGTTAACCTGCTTAGGAGATAGCCTTAATAATTGCAACACTACTATATACATTAGTAATTTTTCTTGAATCATACGCGTTCCCCGGCAACGGCGCCAGAAATGCTTGTTGATTTTTGCTAAGCCATATTAATAAATCATTCCCGGCACGGGGCCAGAAACGGTTCACTAATATGTCCCAGAGTCAAGTAGGTAAAATCCGCAAGTGCACGGAGAATACCGCTGTAGCATTTCACCCGGAAGTATTCAGGGTATCGTATTTGTTTATCCCAAAGGAAGGGTATGATCAAGAAGCGTTACTAACATATAAGATCATGTTAACAATTAGCAAGGATATCTTAACCAAGACAGGCGGGTACATGATAATAACCGGGTAGTGTGACACACACAGAAGATTCCCACTAAATAAATAAAGTCTAGTGGAGGAAAGACTAGGCTAAGCTACTCCTACTATACATTCCTATACAGTTGCATAGCCTAAGTAGAATACATACAGACCCACACTCAGGTTCAGCAGTCAATAATATAGCACTTCAGGCACGGACTTACCCCTGCATCCACAGGCGACTTCCGCCAAGAGCCTACGCACTAGCCTAGCGGGGAGGATTTCAAAGGACGGACAGGGCTGTCACCACCTGCCGCCTACCTCAACGAACCAGTAGACTAACGAATAATTGATGCAAATCAGTCACCCAAATACCATACTTGCATGACCAAAGAGCACTCTGCCCCTCCGCGATTACTATTAACGAGGCAGAGCTACCGTACGAATACGATCACCAAACCCATGCTATACTTTATCAGCTAAAACTAAGCATAGAGACTATAACATATAAACTAGACTATAGGGACGGTATATAACAAGCATGACAATAGTAGTATAATAAATATAAACTACTATCACACAAGTAGACTATACTATCACATATATGGATCACAATATCAAACAAGAAACTCATGACCCAAGCACAACTATATAGAAAAGATACATATATTGATAAGAGCAAAGTCTTACAAAAGGAAAAAGATACAAGAGCCATACCAATTCCAAGTGAAGACTATGGACTAGAGAGCTCTAGACTCAGCCTAACTCCACTAAAACTCCAAGAACTACTACTAGCAAGGGAGAAATGCTTCTTGTGGTGTGTGTTGAGTGTGAAGGCACACCCTCCTATTTATAGCCTCAATAGGTCGGCAAGGGAGAGTAACCGCCACGGAAGGCATCTCAAACCGTCATCAGGGGTCGCGGAGGAGCCAACACGTGGAAGCCCAGGCGGAGAGGGCGCCCGGCCGGGTCGGCCGACCTGACCAGGTCGGCCGACCTGGGGGTGGCCCCTCCTGGCCTGTGCTTTCTCCAGGTGGCTGTCCTATGGGCCCTGACGTCGGTTTGCGCGGTATTACAGGGAGTTACGTCGGTTAACTGCTGAA
>CM064434.1:22898528-22908528 GCA_032690845.1 Eleusine coracana subsp. coracana
CAGTGAGAACAACATTCGTCATCCAGGTTGTGCTGCGATCGGCACAATCGTCAGCTCCATCTTTGGTCCACCACGCCCTAACGCATGAGGAGCCAAATCCACGTACACACAATGAAATGGTGGGGAGTGTCTTTTGACGTGATGCCCAGACAGATGTGCCCTCGACCAAAAGGCCTCGGGTGCAACTTGCGTTCAAAAACTTGATGGTTCACGGGATTCTGCAATTCACACCAGGTATCGCATTTTGCTACATTCTTCATCGATGCGTGAGCCAAGATATCCGTTGTCGAGAGTCATGTGACTTAACAATGCATCACTGCACGGGGTACATACGGCATGCCAAATGTGACCACCATTAAAGCAATATTAGTTTTCCTTGACGCCATACAGCACCGTAGGTTCTTTTGGACCATCACCTTCTATATAGAAGGTAGTCGGCCTGTACCAAGCGATGGGTGCAAGACCCATCACCCGACAGCATGGATGACAAGTTCATGATTTGTTTTGGTTTAGGGTCACGACAATTATCCTTCCGCAGGTTCACCTACGGAAACCTTGTCACGACTTCTCCTTCCTCCAAATGATAAGGTTCAATGGACTTCTCATGACGTCGAGGGCGGCAAATCGCCTCTGTCGCCATGATCCGAACACTTCACCGGACCATTCAATCGGTAGGAGTGATGTAGATATGTCCCGATCTTCCGAGAGGTAAGGGGATAAACTCAAATTTGGGGAACTCGGCGTCGACGACACGGCTTGAATCAGACATGATCCAACCCCGTAACCGTTACACCAAGCGCAACTTGATTGTTCGTGCAAGCAAAATCGGGAACACAAGCAAGAGAGGATAAACACACAATCTGAAATTGCAAATATGGATGAAGTGAATCACAAGAAAAGGTTCAAGCTCTGAACACAAAAGGACTAATCGCCACAGTGGTGTATAACAAGAACAGGGGCCCTGGATTACTGTAAAAGGACTTGTCGCCACAGTTACAATAATTCAATCTAGTTTCTCTCGGGAAAACTGAACTAAACAAAACCCGAAACTAAAAGACAGTGGCTACTGAGTTTATGTAGGAAACAAAGACGTCCTAGGGTTGGGGGCGACCAGGGGGGCGCCCACAACATGGGCTTAAGGCCCGACACGATACATGGCCAAGTTGGCCCAAAATAGGTGGCACAACACCTTCTCATGGTCACATATTATGACTCACGACCCTTCTGGATCTAGGACCAAAACCAAAACGATGGTATCATCGTCCCCTTTCCAATGCATCAAAGAACGCCTCGTTTGGACGTCGGATGTGGGAGATATCATCAAAACCGTGAAGGGGTGTCGGCTGAATCCGAGACGAATGTGGCGACCGAGTTGGTGATGACTTGTAACTTGGGGAAGACCATGATATGCGCGTATCCAGCATGGTGATGTCCTTATCATCCTCCCCTTCTTGAATTGGAGTCGCCCTCGACTCCATCTCAGCATCAATCTCCTGCAAAAGGTTAGTACTAGCAGAATGCAAAGTACAAGATACATGATCATCGATAGAAGATATATCATGACAAAGCATAGTATAGCAAGGTGCATCATGATTATCACAAAGATCAGTAATAGTAGATGTCATAGCAAGAAAAACACCTCCCTTTAACTGAATAGCCTTATGTTTAACATCAGAAAGTTGTTTGTTATCATGTTTATTCTCAGTATTTTCAGCAAGCAGTTTAAAATGATTTCTAATATCAGCAGGCAATAACGGACTCAAAGTAATATTCCTGTTCTGATGCATGAATGTATATGTATTTGTTCTACCATGGTGGGCAGCATCCGTATCATATTCCCATGGACGGCCTAATAAAAGCGAACATGCTTGCATAGGTACAACATGAAAATCAGCAAAGTCTTGATAAGAACCTACTGAAAAGTATATGCGTGCTGATCGAGTTACCTGTGCCGTACCACTATTGTTGAACCATTTGATGTGGTAGGGCTGATGTAGTGCATGCGTGGTCAAGCCAAGTTTGCTTACCAAATCAGAACTTACCAAGTTGTTACAGCTCCCAGTGTCAATGATGGTGAGAACACGGTGGTCCGCAACAATGAGGTACATGTAGAATAAATTGTTGCATTGTTGTTCTTCCTCTTGTCCCACCCGAGTGGTCAACACACGTTGTACAATGAGGCTAGGAAAGCCCACGGTGGCAGCAATTGAATCAATGGCGGTAGTCTCCTGCTCCTTCGTCGAATCTGCAACAAGGTTAGGCATACGAGCAAATTCATCTTCAACATCACTAGAACTTTCATACCCATCAGCGGTAGCAATGAAAGCACGACGACTAGGGCAATCCTTCATGACATGTCCCATGCCCTTGTAGCGGTGGCAAATAATGGTGGTGGAGGAGCCACTCCTAGTACCGGAAGTAGTAACCATCTTCTCGTGTTGGTGCTGCATACTAGACGATTACGCTGCAGAAGTAGGCGCAAGTGGAAAAGTTGTTGCTGGTGTCTTAGCAACATGACTCTTCAAGTTCTCTACTCCAGTGTGTTGCTGGAGATACTGCTCAGTGTTGGACCTGCAAGATTGTTGTGGAAGGCGTCCCTGTACTTCTCTTTCAGCCTTAAGAGCAATATGATATAATTGGCTGAACCTATTCCACTCTTTATAGTCAACAATATTCTGGATATCACAGTTCAAACCACCAAAAAATCTAGCACTAGTTTCAATATCATCTTCATGTATGTCACAATGTGCTAAACCAATAAGCAATTCCTGATAATATTCCTCTACTGTTTTACTACCTTGTGTCAAAGATTGTAATTTCAAATGTAAATCACGTTGGTAATAAGGAGGAACAAAACGAGATTTCATGCGTTGTTTCAAAACAGGCCAAGTGGCAGGTATAGCAGCATTAGTATTGCAAAGATCATTCCACCAAAAGAGAGCAAAACCTGTAAACTCACTAGTAGCAAGTCTAACTCTACGCTCAGCAGGAACTAAATGAGAATTAAATTTCTGTTCAACAGCAAGTTCCCAATCTAAGTATGCTTCAGGATCAGCACTACCGGCAAAAGGTGGTATGTTAAATTTGGGCTTAACAAAAGTATCAGTATTACCATGATTGTTATTACCTCCCATACCGTGTTGATTACGGTGAAGATGGTCTACACCACGGTCAAAATCATCATCAGCAGCAGCTCATTGAGGTGGAGGTCGTCGTTCAACATCTTCAATGTGGTGGACAACAGTGTTGATGTGACCCATCAACTCGGCAAACTTCGTTTCCATGAATCTACGCTGGTCCGCAACAAGCTTCGTGAGCTCGGCCTTGGAGACACAATCATTGAATTCTGTAGGGGACTCCAACTCTTCAGGTGTCCCTTTCCCTTTCTCTGACATGGTTAAAAGCAAAAGACAATACTAAACAAAAAGATTAGCCCTATCAACTAGCAGGCAGCAGAGGGTGTAGAAAGTGGAAAACAATATCAGAAGCAATGTATCACAATCTTGCAAGTGTTCTTACCAAAGCCAAACAGGTCGACACAATCTGTAGTTGAGCTTGGGTGTAACAGTTGCAAGGAAGAAATCTGTGCTGCAATATGTATAGCTTGGAAGGCTAATATATATGTCAATGGAACACAATTCAATAATAGATAGTAGCACTGAATAAATGTCCAAAGCAGTGTCCTAATTGCTGGTAAAAGAATCGTGTTCAAAAACAGTTGTGACAGCAAGAACAATGGCAAAGGCAGCAAGGATCAAAACAGACTTCACAGACTTAGAATTTTCAGGGCGGGGGGGGGGGGGGGGTGCAAATCAAAATCTTGATTGTTTTGTATCATTTTTCCACTATTTTTCTGTGATAGAGGAACACAAAGGAAGGAACCACAAGAAGTTTCAACTCAAACAGAGGGAAAACAAAGGGTAGGCAAAATCTCAAAGTTTCACCAAAAGCGCTGTAAAAATTTCACCTCAACTTTGAGTCAAGAATCTGCTGTAAAAATTTCAGCCCAATCGGAGCAACGAGCGAAAAGTTATGCCTGTTTTACCGAACGTATGTCAAGATAGGGTGTGAGGGGTGTGAGGGGGGGGAACAGAATCGGGTAGGGTTTTTTTGTTGGCAGCGGATTGTGGGTGAGGTGGGTAGGTGACATGATGGTGAATCCAATGGAAAACACGATGGTGATGGTGGTGTGCAGCGGAGATCAAAACACAAACTAAATCGAAACACAAATTCAAACCAGCAACTGAACTCGACTAGGACACAAACTCAATACTACGGACTCTGAAATTAAATTATGCAAAGGCTAAACAGTGTCTGGGATGGTGGGGAAATTATTTTTGTAGGCTTTTTCGTGGACAAAAAGGTGATGAACACAAACGAATCTAAAGGGAAGAACACGATAATACCTCACGGGGAACCTAGGAATCTGATACCACTTGATGTAGATATGTCCCGATCTTCTGAGAGGTAAGGGGATAAACTCGAATTTGGGGAACTCGGCGTTGACGACCCGGCTTGAATCAGACATGATCCAACCCCGTAACCGTTACACCAAGCACAACTTGATTGTTCCTACAATCGAAATCGAGAACACAAGCAAGAGAGGATAAACACGCAATCTGAAATTGCAAATATGGATGAAGTGAATCACAAGAAAAGGTTCAAGCTCTAAACACAAAAGGACTAATCGCCACAGTTGTGTAGAGCAAGAACAGGGGCCCTGGATTATTGTAAAAGGACTTGTCGCCATAGTTACAAGAATTCGATCTAGTTTCTCTCGGGAAAATTGAACTAAACAAAACCCAAAACTAAAAGATGGCGGCTACTGAGTTTATGTAGGAAACAAAGACGTCCTAGGATTGGGGGCGACCAGGGGGGCGCCCACAACATGGGCTTAAGGCCCGACACGATACATGGCCAAGTTGGCCCAAAAATAGGTGGCACAATACCTTGTAATGGCCACATAGTATGACTCACGACCCTTCTGGATCTAGGACCAAAACCAAAAGGACGGCGTCGTCGTCCCCTTTCCAACGCATCAAAGAACACCTCGTTTGGACGTCGGATGTGGGAGATATCATCAAAACCGTGAAGGTGTGTCGGCTGAATCCGAGACGAACGTGGCGCCCGAGTTGGTGACGACTTGTAACTTGGGGAAGGCCATGATATGCGTGTATCCAGCATGGTGATGTCCTCATCAAGGAGCAACGGGCAGTGTGTACAAAGGGTAGGGACGTAGTCAACACGAGCTGATGACTCGCGCTTACTAGGCATTCCTCGTTGAAGACCAACAATTGCAATGATCTATCCCCATCACATTGAAATTTCCCAAGATTACCCGGGCCTGTCGGCCAAGGCTATATACTCGTTGAATACATCAGTGTAGCGCGCGTGTGGCCCAGAACATCTAAGGGCATCATAGACCTGTTATTGCCTCAATCTTCCATGGCCTAGACGGCCATAGTACCTCTAACAAGCTAGCTGCGGACACTGATTTATCTAATAAATGCGCCCCTCCCAGAAGTTGGGGTTTGTTGCACGTATTAGCTCTAGAATTACTACGGTTATCCAAGTAGCACATACCATCAAACAAACTATAACTGATTTAATGAGCCATTCGCAGTTTCATAGTTCAAATTAGTTCATACTTGCACATGCATGGCTTAATCTTTGAGACAAGCATATGACTACTGGTAGGATCAACCAGGTAGCACGTCCTCATTGACAAGTTGGCAGCAGCTATCAATCATGCTCAGAGACCATGCTCTAAAACATTCAATGCAGCCGAGCCAACCGTCATTTTTTTAACAGGACTTTTGTGAGGCACGGGTCCAAAGGGCCACGAACTCAAATACAAGTGTCATCCAAGACCAGAGGCAAGAGACAAGTGTCCTGGGTGATGCCGGCTTAGCCGCAACACAAGGCAACAATGTCTGTGCTATGTGGCTGACGCGACACGCCCAAAGGGTGTACACGACAAAGGCAATCTATGCAAGCATCAACTTCCCACATAACGGGTAGAAGAACACAAGCACTCCTAAGGGACCAAGGAAAAAACTGATATCTTCTGATTAAAATGACAGTACCGAGAGTCAGCCGCACAACAACGGGGGGCCTCCCAGGAGCGTCATGTCGATTGCTTCTCACGCACCAGCATAGCCACAACGACCAAGCCGTCAAACATCCCACTTTCCTTAGCAAAGTGGGTCTGCTATAAGACGATGTTCGAAGCTCCACTGAGAGCGTTTTTCCCGCCACCAACATATTTTCCCTCTTATTTCGTAGCACATGAGTTATTTCGGGTCGAGTGAGAACTTTTCCAGACAGCAACATACTTTGCCCAATATTTCCGAGCGAGTCATTAATTTCAGGTCATGTGAGAGCCTTACTTTGCATCTTTTTCTGAGCGGGTCACCTGTTTCAGCACAATTGAGGGCTTTTTTTTCAGACATCAACATACTTTGCCCTTTCTTTACATAGCGTCCGACTTTTTTTAGATCGAATGGGATGGTCTCAAACAACACGAAAGTTGCGGTCTAGGTCCCACAGAAGGAAAGCTGCGGCCCAAATGGGAAGTTGTAGACAAATTGGATTGAGTGATGGGCACATGAACCATTTCAAGGGGCGCGGCCAGTTAATTTCATCACAACAGTGCATCCCACCAGGCTCCAACCGTACTAGCAACATTCCCCTTCTCTCGAACCCCTCAAGGAGCACACCGGGACGCAAAGTAATTAAGCTGTAGGCCGGCTATATCGTTATCGTTGAGGGGCATTATACGATCAAGGGTTCTGAAGCATTCCACGCCGAAAACAAGGCAAAAAACACCACGCTTTGTCAGATGGCACCCACTTTCCTTGAACCGGTCCCCTACCATACTCTCAATACTTCGCACAGCCAAGTTGGATCAAGTGATGGGCACATGAACCATTTCAAGGGGCGCGGCCAGTTGCTTTCATCACAACCGTGCATCCCACTAGGCTCCGACCGTACTAGCAACATTCCCCTTCTCTCGAACCCCTCAAGGAGCACACCGAGACGCAAAGCAATTAAGCTGTAGTCCAGCTATATCGGCATCATTGAGGGGCATTATACGATCAATGGTTCCGAAGCATTCCACGCCGAAAACAAGGCAAAAAACACCGCGCTATGTCAGATGGCACCCACTTTCCTTGAACCAGTCCCGTACCATACTCTCAATCCTTTCCGTCCGTGTAAGATTAGATGCACCACCGTCCCGTTTGTGTGGCCACTTACTTCCATCTCATCATTGCATCCCACCAGGCTCCGACCGTACTAGCAACATTTCCCTTCTCTCGAACCCCTCAAGGAGCACACCGGGACGCAAAGCAATTAAGTTGTAGGCCAGCTATATTGGCATCGTTGAGGGGCGTTATACGATCAAGGGATCTGAAGCATTACACGCCGAAAACAAGGCAGAAAACATGATGCTTTGTCAGATGGGCAACCACTTTTTGTCTGCTCCATATCGTGCATCATTTCCTACACGGCCAGCCTTGGCCAGCATAGGCAACGTTGGAAGCCAAGACCCGGTGCCAACCGGTCATGACCCTTCCCATTCCAATGTTGTAATCGGTGTTAGACATCGTTGGGTTTCGATCGGTTATAGAGCAACATCAGGCAACATTTATCAGACAGGTCCGTGTAGGGTAAGATGCATCACCGTTCTGTTTTCTTGTCAAATCGGGGTCACATGGATTCAGAAAACACCTTTTTCATCATAGGACAACAACTTTCGTTCTCATGAATATTTTGCATCTTTTCCTACACAGCCCGGTTTGGTCAGTTTTAGCAACGTTGGAAGCCAAGACCGGGTCCCAACCGGTCATGACCCACCTCATTCCAATGTTGCTACCTGGTGTTAGACACTGGGGGGGTTCGGTTATTAAGCCCACATCAATATCCGGCAACATCCATCCGACCGTCTAGCAACTGACCACCTCCCCCCAATATACCTTAGGAGCACCCCCCCTACCCGGGAGTACGGGGGATTTCTGGGCCCACTGGGCACACTTTTTCTCGGGTGGCCGAAAAAGTGGTTTCACCTTCGTTTTTATCGATTTTTGAAGCAAACCAGAATGTTTCATGCAAACCACTATGCATTTCACGGTAGGCCAGAAAATTCGTTTCGGCTTTGGTTTTGGGCTGTTTTCCCTCAAAAACCGTCTTTTTTCACCAACCCGTCACCCGGTCCTAGTGGCCTGCCCGGTTAAACATGATTCCGGCGGTGGTTATGGGCTGTTTTTCTTCAAAAACCTTCTGTTTTAGCCTACCCGACACCCGGTCCGGGTGGCCTGCCTGGGTAGGCAAGGAACTTCTTTTCGGCTTGGTTTTGGGATGTTTTACCTTAAAAACCGTCTGTTTTCGCCAACCCGTCACCCGGTCCTGCTGGCCTCCCTTGGTAGGCCAAAAACATGATCTCGTAGGTGGTTTTGGGCTGTTTTGCTTCAAAAACCGTCTGTTTTAGCCTAGCCGACACCCGGTCCGGCAGGCCTGCCCGGGTAGGCCAGAAACTTTATTTCGGCTTTGGTTTTGGGCTGTTTTCCCATAAAAACCGTCTGTTTTCGCCAACTCATCACCCGGTCCTAGTGGCCTGCCCGGGTAGGCCGAAAACATGATTCCGGAGGTGGTTATGGGCTGTTTTGCTTAAAAAAGCGTCTGTTTTAGCCTACCCGACACCCGTTCCGGACGGCATGCCCGGGTAGGCAAGGAACTTCATTTCGGCTTGGTTGATGGGATGTTTTTCCTTAAAAATTGTCTATTTTTGCCAACCCATCACCCGGTCCTGCTGGCCTCCCCGGGTAGGCCGAAAACATGATCCCAACAGTGGTTTTGGGGTGTTTTGCTTCAAAAACCGTCTATTTAGCCTACCCGACACCCGGTCCTGGCGGCCTTTCCGGGTAGGCCAGAAACTTAAGTTCGGCAACGGTTTTGGGCTGTTTTCCCTTAAAAATCATCTGTTTTTGTAGACCCCAGGTCACCCGATCCTACTGGCCTACCCGGGTAGACCGAAAACATGAATCCGGTGATGGTTATGGGCTGTTTTCCATCAAAAACAGTCTGTTCATGCCTACCAGACACACGGTCCGGGCGGCCTGCCCGGGTAGGCCTAAAACTTCATTTCGGCATCGGATTTGGGTTGTTTTCCCTTAAAAACCGTCTGTTTTTGCCAACCCATCACCCGGTCCAGACAGCCTGCCCAGGTAGGCCAAAGACATGATTTTAGCATTGATTTTGAGCTGTTTTCCTTCAAAAAACCGTCTATTTTGACCAATCGGTCACCCAGTCCTGCCGGCCTGCCCGGGTAGGCCAGAAACATGATTCCAGCCATGGTTTTGGGCAGTTTTCGCTTCAAAACATGTCTGTTCCAGAAACAAGAAACATGATTTCAGCATTGATTTTGGGCTGTTTTGCCTTAAAAATCGTCGGCTTTCCTCGAGCTGGCATGAGGGAAAGCCAGAATTGCGGATATCGATCTTGTGAGCCCTTGGGATATGATGTTTTTTGTTTCATGGCTCGGGGTATACCAGGGTAGGCCAGAAACTTGTTTCAGGCACTAATTTCTGACACTTTTCGCTGGAAAGACTGTATGTTTTCTTGAGGCGGTGGAAGGCTGTAACTTAGAGGGCTATATAATCAGTTTTTCTTCCTTATATCAAGGGACTTCAATATAATACATAATATCATTCATGATCCTTTATTCGGTGAAGAAACCCGCCATGATTCAACCATCATCACAGGTTTCACTAAGTTTTGATTCTTATGACTTGTATAATTTTTTGGCATGGCTTGGCATAACATAAAAAACTCACAACAAAAAAGGTTGAAACCTGAGAGCATCTTCGCATATGAGGGGGGAGGGACGAATCCATGCGACGCGGGGCTGGATCTCAGTGGATCGTGGCAGCAAGGCCACTCTGCCAATTACAATGCCCCGTCGCGTATTTAAGTCATCTGCAAAGGATTCATCCCACCGCGC
>CM064434.1:22911028-22918528 GCA_032690845.1 Eleusine coracana subsp. coracana
GACTCGCACGCATGTCAGACTCCTTGGTCCGTGTTTCAAGACGGGTTGGATGGGGAGCCCACAGGCTGTTGCAGCGCAGTGTCCCAGAGGGACACGCCATGCAGCGTGCGGTAACCGGCTACACCGACGACGGCATAGGGCTTAGGCCGCCGACACAGCCGATAACAGTCCACGCTCCGAGCCGAGTGGCAGACCAGGAAAGGCCGTTCTGCATACGGCCGGTGCGCATCGCCAGCCCCCATCCGCTTCCCTCCTGGCAATTTCAAGCACTCTTTGACTCTCTTTTCAAAGTCCTTTTCATCTTTCCCTCATGGTACTTGTTCGCAATCGATCTCTCGTCTGTATTTAGCCTTGGACGGAGTTTACCGCCCGATTTGGGCTGCATTCCCAAACAACCCGACTCGTTGATAGCACCTTGTGGTGAGATAGGGTCCAGGCTGGATGGGGCTCTCACCCTGCCAGGCGTCCCTTTCCAGGGAACTGGGGTCCAGTCCGTCTTTGAGGATGCCTCTCCAGACTACAATTCAGATGGGGTTTAATCCTCCCGATTCTCAAGCTGGGCTATTCCCGGTTCTCTCGCCGTTACTAGGGGAATCCTTGTACGTTTCTTTTCCTCCGCTTATTTATATGCTTAAATTCAGCGGGTAGTCCCAACTGACCTAGGGTCATAGTTCGATAAAAATGCACTTCAGTCCATTGGTCCAGAGAGCCATTGCATCACCGGAGCTGTTTTGATCAAAGCAGTGTGAACAACATTCGTCATCCACCTTGTGCTGTGATCGGCACCACCGGCAGCTCCATCTCTGGTCCACCATGCCATAAGGCATGAGGAGCCAAATCCACGTCCACACCATGAAATGGCGGGGAGTGTCTTTTGACGTGACGCCCAGGCAGACGTGCCCTCGACCAAAAGGCCTCGGGCACAACTTGCGTTCAAAAACTCGATGGCTCACGGGATTCTACAATTCACACCAGGTATCACATTTTGCTACGTTCTTCATCGATGCGAGAGCCAAGATATCCGTTACCGAGAGTCATGTGACTTGACAATGCATCGCTGCACGGGGTACATACGGCATGCCAAATGTGACCACCGTTAAAGCAATATTAGTTTTCCTTGACGCCATACGGCGCCGTAGGTTCTTTTGGACCACCACCTTCTATATAGAAGGTAGTCGGTCTGTACCAAGCGATGGGTGCAAGACCCATCACCCGGCAGCATGGATAACAAGTTCACGATCTGTTTTGGTTTAGGGTCACGACAATGATCCTTCCGCAGGTTCACCTACAGAAACCTTGTTACGACTTCTCCTTCCTCTAAATGATAAGGTTCAATGGACTTCTCGCGACATCGAGGGTGGCGAACCGCCTCCATCGCCGTGATCCGAACACTCCACCGGACCATTCAATCAGTAGGAGCGACGGGCGGTGTGTACAAAGGGCAGGGACGTAGTCAACACGAGCTGATGACTCGCGCTTACTAGGCATTCCTTGTTGAAGACCAACAATTGCAATGATCTATCCCCATCACGATGAAATTTCCAAAGATTACCCGGGCCTGTCGGCCAAGGCTATATACTCATTGAATACATCAGTGTAGCGTGCGTGCGGCCCAGAACATCTAAGGGCATCACAGACCTGTTATTGCCTCAAACTTCCATGACCGAAACGGCCATAGTCCCTGTAAGAAGCTAGCTGCAGAGGGATAACTTCACATAGCTAGTTAGCAGGCTGTGGTCTCATTCATTAAAGGAATTAACCTAACAAATCGCTCCACCAACTAAGAACGGCCATGCACCACCACCCATAGAATCAAGAAAGAGCTCTCAGTGTGTCAATCCTTGCTATGTCTAGACCTGGTAAGTTTCCCTGTGTTGAGTCAAATTAAGCCGCAGGCTCCACGCCTATTGATGCCTTTCCGTCAATTCCTTGAAGTTTCAGCCTTGCGACCATACTCCCCCCGGAACCCAGAGACTTTGATTTCTCATAAGGTGCCCGCGGAGTCCTATAATCAACATCCGTCGATCCCTGGTTGGCATCGTTTATGGTTGAGACTAGGACGGTATCTGATCGTATTCGAGCCCCCAACTTTTGTTCTTGATTAATGAAAACATCCTTGGCAAATGCTTTCGCAGTTGTTCGTCTTTCATAAATCCAACAATTTCACCTCTGACTATGGAATACGAATGCCCCCAACTGTCCCTATTAATCATTACTCTGATCCTGAAGGCCAACACAATAGGACCGGAATCCTATGATGTTATCCAATGCTAATGTATCCAGAGCGATGGCTTGCTTTGAGCACTCTAATTTCTTCAAAGTAACGGCGCCGAAGGCACGACCCGGCCAATTAAAGCCAGGAGCGCATCGCTGGCAAAAGGGTCAAGTCGGTCGGTGCTCGCCGAAAGGCGGACAAGCCGACCCGGCCCAAGGTCCAACTACGAGCTTTTTAACTGCAACAACTTAAATATACGCTATTGGAGCTTGAATTCCCGTGGCTGCTGGCACCAGACTTGCCCTCCAATGGATCCTCGTTTACGGATTTAGATTGTACTCATTCCAATTACCAGACACTAACGTGCCCGGTATTGTTATTTATTGTCACTACCTCCCCATGTCAGGATTGGGTAATTTGCACGCCTGCTGCCTTCCTTGGATGTGGTAGCCGTTTTTCAGGCTCTCTCTCCGGAATTGAACCCTAATTCTCCGTCACCCGTCACCACCATGGTAGGCCCCTATCCTACCATCAAAAGTTGATAGGGCAGAAATTTGAATGATGCGTCGCCGGCATGAAGGCCATGCAATCCATCGAGTTATCATGAATCATCGGATCAGTGGGCAGAGCCCACGTCAGCCTTTTATCTAATAAATGCGCCCCTCCTAGAAGTTCGGGTTTGTTCCATGTATTAGCTCTAGAATTACTATGGTTATCCGAGTAGCACATACCATCAAACAAACTATAACTAATTTAATGAGCCATTCGCAGTTTCACAGTTCAAATTAGTTCATACTTGCACATGCATGGCTTAATCTTTGAGACAAGCATATGACTACTGGCAGGATCAACCAGGTAGCACGTCCACATTGACAAGTTGGCAGCGGCTATCAATCATGCTCAGAGACCATGCTCTAAAACATTCAAGGCAGCCGAGCCAACCGTCATTTTTTTAACGGGACTTTTGTGAGGCACGGGTCCAAAGGGCCATGAACTCAGATACAAGTGTCATCGAAGACCCATCGTTTGGTGTACACCTCTCCCACCGGACAACGATTCCGGGCAGCACCACAGCAGCAATTTTATCGTCCGGGACCTCAGAACTTTAATCGTCCACCACAACAGTCGCGTATTCCAACACCACCACAACAGCCCCAAGTGTCGCGTGCACCCTCACAACAACAAAATCAGAATGCACGCAATGCACCAACAGCAGGACGGTACAGCCCTTATCCCTGTTACAATTGTGGCCGTGTCGGTCATTTCTCGACGGAATGTACCTATCCCCAAAGTGAAGCTGGAAAACAAGCTTGTGACCGTGCTGCAAATCAGCAGTGGGGGCAAGGAAATAAATCTGGGCATGTCAACTACACTAATCTTGATGACATTCCTTAGGGCGAGCCAGTACTTGCGGGTACGTTCTTGCTTAATGATTCACTAGTCATCATATTGTTTGATTCTGGTGCATCACATAACTTTGTTAGTAAAGCCTGTATACAAAGGCTTGGATTATCAACCTATACTACCACTACACCCTATAATATTAAATCTCTGGGTGGACAAATTTGTGCTAATCAAATTCTGCCCAAAGCCTCAATTAGGTTGAATCACAAGGTCTACTCTACAAATTGTATAATGTTGGAACAGCAAGGCATAGATTTAATTTTGGGCATGCAATGGATGGCATTTCATAAGGTCATGTTAGATATTGCGCCTCGTGTTGTCCACATAAATTCTCCAGTTCATGGCATTGAGTCAATTCCTTTGCATCTATCTCCGGTCACTGCCATTACTATCCATCATCTTGAGGAAAAGTTTGTGGATAAAATTCCAATTGTCTGTGAGTTCTCAGATGTTTTTCCAGATGATCTTCCTTGTCTACCCCCTAACCGTGAGGTTGAATTCAGAATTGATTTACAACCAGGAACTTCTCCAATTTCTTGACATCCATATAAAATGGCAAAGAATGAATTGAGAGAACTCAAGAAACAAATTATGGAGTTTCTGTACAAAGGTTATATACGCCCAAGTTCATCACCTTGGGACTGTCCGGCAATGTTCGTAAAGAAGAAGGATGATAGCCTGCGATTAGTGGTTGATTATCGGCCGTTAAATAAAGTCACCATCAAGAATAAATATCCTTTGCCCAGGATTGATATTTTATTTGATCAATTGATTGGTGCCAAAGTCTTTTCCAAGATTGATCTCCGATCAGGCTACCATCAAATAAAAATCAGAGAAGAGGATATTCCGAAGACCGAATTCTCCACGAGATACGGACTTTATGAATATTTGGTTATGTCATTTGGATTGACCAACGCTCCAGCATACTTTATGTACTTGATGAATTCAGTATTTATGCCGGAGTTAGACAAGTTTGTGGTGATCTTCATTGATGATATTCTTATCTATTCCAAATCTAAAGAGGAACATGCGGAACATCTTCGCATCGTGCTTCAACGCTTGCAAGATCATAAGTTATATGCTAAGTTCAGCAAATGTGAATTTTGGTTGACACAAGTACCATTTATTGGTCATGTGGTTTCAGCAGAGGGCATCTCTGTCGACCCAAGAAAAGTACAAGAAGTGTTAAATTGGAAACCTCCTCGAACCGTCAATCAAGTCCGCAGTTTCCTTGGGTTAGCTGGATACTATCGACGGTTTATTCCAAGTTTCTCTCAAATTGCTAAACCTATTACTAAGCTGCTGCAAAACAATGTGACTTTTGCATGGACACCGCAATGTGAAGAAGATTTTCAGAACTTGAAGAAATTACTTACCACTGCACCCGTTCTAGCTCAACCAGATATCACTAAATCCTTTGATGTTTATTGTGATGCCTCTGGAACAGGATTGGGTTGTGTTTTAATGCAAGGAGGTCGAGTGATTGCTTATGCATCTCGGCAATTACACAAGCATGAAAGACATTATCCAACTCATGAGTTGGAATTAGCAGCAGTGGTTCTTGCACTAAAGATTTGGCGACATTATTTGTTGGGAAATTTAGTGCATATATATACCGATCACAAGAGCCTCAAATATATATTCACTCAATCAGATCTGAATATGCGTCAGCATAGATGGCTTGAACTGATTAAGGATTATGACTTAGAGATCCATTACCATC
The DNA here is from genome assembly GCA_032690845.1 of Eleusine coracana subsp. coracana. Classification (NCBI taxonomy): domain Eukaryota; kingdom Viridiplantae; phylum Streptophyta; class Magnoliopsida; order Poales; family Poaceae; genus Eleusine; species Eleusine coracana. Next base: position 22,916,371 of record CM064434.1, read on the forward strand.
CCGGTAAGGCCAATGTTGTAGCCGATGCTTTAAGCCGAAAAGAACACTGCAACGATCTGAATTTATTGACTTGGGACAGCAGCAAGGACATTTCATCTATTGAACCAAGCGTTCGTATTTTACCTGTGGTTGCTATACATAATTTAGCAATACATTCTACCATCCGAGATGAAGTAATTGTTGCTCAGAAAAATGATAAAGGCATGGCACACATCAGGAAAAATATCAAGGATGGAACGGCTACGTGTTTCCGCCAAGATGAAAATGGTGTGTTATGGTTTAACAATCGCCTTGTTGTCCCGAAAAATTTTAAATTACGTCGCAAGATTTTAGATGAAGCCCATCAATCCAAGTACTCCGTTCATCCTGGTAGCAACAAAAATGTATCAAGGATTGAAGGAAAATGTTTGGTGGACACAAATGAAACGGGAAGTTGCCCGTTATGTTGCGGAATGTGATACTTGTCAACGTATCAAAGCTGATCACTTAAAGAAAGCTAGTTTATTACAGCCACTAAGCATTCCAGCTTAGAAATGGGATGATATTAGTACGGATTTTATAGTGGGTCTTCCATTAACTACCCACAAACATGTTTCTATTTGGGTAATTGTGGACCGACTTACTAGATCAGCACATTTCATTCCAGTTAATACTAGATATGATATCAAGAAGTATGCTGAAATATACATCTGTCGAATTTTTTGTTTACATGGAGTTCCAAAGACCATTATTTCAGATCGAGGTACTCAATTTGTAGCAAGTTTTTGGGAGCAAATCCATACATCTCTGGGTACCCATTTAATCCGAGGCTCTGCATATCACCCTACCACTAATGGACAAATCGAACGTGTGAACCAAATATTGGAGGACATGCTTAGATCTTGTGTTTTAGCTTATGGTGGTAATTGGGATGATTATTTATCTCTCTTGGAATTTTCTTATAACAATAGTTATCAAGAAAGTATAGGTATGACTCCATTTGAAGCACTATATGGCCGTAGTTGTAGAACTCCTTTAAACTGGTCAGAAACGGGAGAAAGGGTTACCTTAGAACCTGATCTAGTGCAAAACGCTGAAGAAAAGGTTCGGATTATTTAGGCTAATCTAAAGGCTGCAAAGCAACGACAAGAGATGTATGCTAATAAAAGACGTCGGCCTTTGATCTTTGAAAAGGGCGACCATGTATATTTGAAGGTATCACCTATGAAAGGTATTCAACGGTTTGGAGTCAAAGGAAAATTAGCTCCCTGTTATATTGGTCCATTCCATGTAATGGAACGATGTGGAAATCTGGCATATAAGTTGAAGTTGCCCAAAAATCTTTCCGGTGTGCATGATACATTTCATGTTTCTCAATTGAAGAAATGCTTTAAGCCACCCGTAGATGTTATCTTGGATGATTACGAACATCTCCAATCTGATTTGACTTATTCTGAACATCCAATAAAAATCTTGGATGAAAAAGATCGAGTTACTCGAAAAAGAACAATCAAGTTCTATAAAGTTCAATGGAACCATCATTCCGAGGATGAAGCAACTTGGGAATCTGCAGAGTTCCTAAATACCCATTATCCGAAATTTTTGCAGTAATTCTCAGGTAACAACTTTTGTATTTTCCTACCTCTAGCTCGCTTTAAATCTTGGGACGAGATTTTCTTAAGGAGGGAGGGCTGTGACACCCCAGTGTCACTACATTCTTTTGATCACATAAATTGCACCTAGTTCTGATTCATCAAGTCATAATTCAATTTTGGTTGCATTTCAAATTTAATTGAATTTGAATTTAAACCCAAGTATGGTTAAGTTATGAAGCAACTTTTAAATTTGACATACAACCTGGTGCTACCAAAAATCTATGTGATAGGGTTTGCCATAAAACAATTTTAGGAATTTTCTCAGAATTTTATTCAAAGAGGAAATACCCAATTAAATTCCTAGAAATTTGAATTTTGTTCATATTCAAATATTTGGCAAATTCAAACCTATTGATTTTGAAACTGGACACCTGTCACATTGTGATCTACACATTTCAAACTTTCTGTTCAAATTTTCCCAAGTCAATTTGGAGTTTGGGACTATTATAAATCAATTTTTGAAGTTGCGCGCTCGGTTCAGTTCAAAAAAATGAACTGATGGCATTTTCGTTATTACTTCGAAG
>CM064434.1:22923528-22941028 GCA_032690845.1 Eleusine coracana subsp. coracana
GATCATACCCTTCCTTTGGGATAAACAAATACGATACCCTGAATACTTCCGGGTGAAATGCTACAGCGGTATTCTCCGTGCGCTTGCGGATTTTACCTACTTGACTCTGGGACATATTAGTGAACCGTTTCTGGCCCCGTGCCGGGAATGATTTATTAATATGGCTTAGCAAAAGTCAACAAGCATTTCTGGCACCGTTGCCGGGGAAGGCGTATGATTTAAGAAAAATTACTAATGTATATAGTAGTGTTGCAATTATTAAGGCTATCTCCTAGGCAGGCTAACCTTGCTTTGTTTTCTGCATTTTGTATGAAAACAGGGTAGTGTATGACTGGTTTCGACTTGCCGACAAACTTCACTGAAGATCCTAAGTCACTCCTGAGAAGGACACGAGCTAGGCTCACCCCTCCTCATAAGGAGACTCGGCCAATCGAACCTGTCATTCCCGCACCATCAAGCTCTGAGCAAATGGCCGACAAGACCCTCCGCGAGTTCTCCGCTCCCTCCGCTGCCAACATCCCTACGGGACCAGCTGGCAATGTGAGAGATGCGAACTTCGAGATCAAGACCGGTCTCATCACCATGGTGCAGGCTAGCCCATTCTATGGGAAAGCCAATGAGGACGCTAGTGGTCATCTCCAACAATTCCTGGAGATTTGCAACACGTTCAAAATGAAGGACGTCACCCCCGACGCTGTTCGCCTTCGACTGTTCCCGTTCTCTCTCCTTGGGAGAGCGAGACAGTGGTTCTACGCAAACCCTGAAGCTGTGAACACTTGGGAGAAGTGTTCAGCTGCGTTCCTTGCAAAGTTCTTCCCGTTGGGCAAGACCAATGCCCTCCGCGGAAAGATCTCAAGCTTCCAGCAGGAGTCGAAGGAGTCGATTCCTGAGGCATGGGAGAGGCTCCAGGAGTACATCCTGGCATGTCCCCACCACGGGATGGATGATTGGCTGATCATCCAGAACTTCTACAACGGGCTTACTCCGTCGGCCCGCGACCACCTCGACGCTGCTGCTGGTGGAGCCTTCTTCTCGCTCACTGTGAGCAAGGCAAAAGATTTGATCGAGAAGATGGTGTCCAACCAAGGTTGGAATGAAGAGCGCCTCCAACCTCGCCAGCGAGGCATGCACTCCGTCAAGGAGGTTGACATGCTCGCCGCCAAGATTGACCTTCTCATGAAGAAGATGGACGAACAAGCCAATGGAGAAGTGAAAGCCCTAGACGCTCATATGACTTGCGAGGTCTGTGGCAACACGGGACACTCGGGCAATGACTGCCCTGAGACCCGTGAGGACGCAATGTTCATGGGCAACAACAACAACAACGGCTACCGTCCACAAGGAGGTCAAAGTTGGGGTCCACCACGTCCCAACTACCAAGGAGGTAACTCTGGCAACTTCTCTGGTTTTAATTCCGGTTATAATCAGCCCTCCTTGAAAGATCTTGTGCTTGGTCAAGCTAAGGTTAATGATAACATCAGTAAAAAGCTTGCCACCACTAATAGGACTCTTGAGAGCATCCACACTAAGATAGAGGGTGTTTCCTCTGCTCTCAAGAATCAGCTGAGCTTTAATAAAATGATAGAAACCCAATTAGCTCAGTTAGCTGCTGCTGTTCCTACTGCTGAGTCGGGGAAAATCCTGGGGCAACCCGAGACCCCCTTAGAAAATGTTAATGCGGTTACCACGAGAGGAGGTAAGTCCACTCGGGATCCGCCATACCCTAACCATGCAGGAAAGGACACATCAGCTAAGAAGCCGGCAGAAGAAGAAGAACTGCCGCCCAGGAAAATGGCCCCACATGAGTTCTATGACACGAACCACATGCCGTTTCCTGAAAGAAGAAGGAAGCTCACCGTGGACGAGCAGTTCACACGCTTCGTTGAGGTGATCCAGAAGCTGCACATCAACGTGCCCTTGCTGGATGCGATACAAGTACCCACGTACGCTCGCTACCTCAAGGATCTTATCAGCAACAAGCGCCCTCTACCGACCACAGAAATTGTCAAGCTGATGGAAGAGTGTAGCGCTGCTATACTCAACCGGCTTCCTGAGAAGAAGAAAGATCCGGGGTGTCCTATGATCACCTGCTCGATCGGGACACAGAACTTCGACCATGCCTTATGTGATCTTGGGGCAAGTGTGAGCGTCATGCCGAAGGATGTCTTCGACAAGCTCAACTACACCACACTATCCCCCACGCCGATGCAGCTGCAGCTGGCCGATTCAACGGTCCGCTATCCAGCAGGGATCACCGAAGATATTCCGGTGAAAATCCGGGATTGCTTCATCCCCGTCGACTTCGTAGTGCTTGACATGGACGTCGGGAAGAGCACACCGCTCATCCTGGGAAGCCCATTTCTCAGCACTGCGGATGCTCGCATCGATGTAGGAGCCAGAGAAATCCGCTTCCACATCAATGGCAAGGAGGAGAAGTTTGACTTTCGACCACGGAAAGAACAGTGCAACATGATCCGTATCAAGTACGGGCCGAACCCAAGCAACATCAAGGAAGTGGAGGTCACTCCGCCAAAAAAGGACAGCCTCATCACATTCATGAAGAACTTCCTTGAGAAGGAAAAGGTTGCACAGCAACAACTGATGAAGGCAAGGGGGCAAAGGTCACACATTAAGCAACAGCCTCCAAAGTCCACAAGGCAGCAACCTCCGAGGTCTGCAAAGAAACAGGCTGTGAAGCCTGCAAAACCGCAGCCTCCGAAGCCCGAGAAGCCACCGGCCGCAACAAAGACCAAGAAGGTGTGGCGAGTGAAACAAGAAGCATCATCCGTGTCTTCATCTCCGGGACCGGACAACGCTTCATCGAGCTGAACGCCGGAGAAAAGTCCCGCTCGTCGGACTTTAAAAGGTGAGTCCTCGCCGGGAGGTTAAACCGGTAGTTATCCATATTTGCTCTTTTAATTGCATATTTGCTTTCCACCACATTTTGATTTTTTCCGACCACTGCATTTCTGCATTTTTGAATTTTTCCAGCCACCTTGAAATTTTTCAAAACTCATTTGCATTTCTGAAAATTTAGAAAATAGGTTTTTGGGCTTTCCATTTTGAAAAGATTTTTTGTCGAGCTTTTTGAGCAAAAAGGCAGCAGGGGACAAATCCCCTAGCCGTTGGGGAACACATAGGAAAAAGGGGGCTGCCAGGAGGCCCACCTGCCAGGTCGGCCGACCTGGTGAGGTTGGCCGACCCCCTGGCCCCACCTTTTCCTGTGCTCCTTTCTCCAAACGGCTATATGGTCGTTGCTCTGTCCCTTTCTAACGGCCATCTTGCTATAAAAACCGCACAGGAGGAGGAGCTTCACCATTCCAAGCTCATCTTTGACTCCCCTCCTTTGCTCACTTGTTGCTCTCCCAAAATTTCGTGTTCTTCAACTTTACTACAGCCCCAAAAACCCAAAAAAATATTTCCCCTCTATTTTAGTGCATTTGCAAGTTGTTGTGAGAAGAAAACCAATTTCAGAGAAGCTCGGGTTTGTCGTTTTCACTAACGCTCACCCGAACACTTGTTCGATCTTGTTTTTGTTCTTGTCTTGTGATTGTTCTTGTGTGCAGCCATGTTCAAACGAATGAAGCAAGTCGCCGGAATCAAGCGGAGAAAAAGCACTCGTGCAAGCACGAGTCAAGCATCCTCCGTCGAGCTCACACCAAGTCCGGGGCATGGTGACCCCGAAGCTGAAATTCCGGAGGAAAGGCCGGCCTTGCTCATCACCGAGGAGCATCTCGACATCAAGGATGACCGCGAGGGCCAAGCCATCGCGCTCATGAGAGAACGGCCATTCGCCCACACCCGACGCTTCGATCCGGACTTCCTCGAGAAAATAGGTATGAGAGAAGAATTTGCCTCTATTTTTCGCACTATGGGTTGGCTAAATTTCGTAGAAGTAGATGAGCCGGGTTCTCGTTTGCTTACTATGCAGTTTTTATGCACCCTTAGAAAGTATGATGAAGGCATTTCTTTTCGCTTGTTTGGGCAAAAGCGCTTGGTCACATGGGGTGATCTTCATGCTATGCTAGGTCTAAATCCTAAATGTAGGCTAGACTTAGATAAAGCGCTAAAGGGGTTCCATAAAGAAAGTTTTTGGAAAAAGATTTCCGGAAACGAGTGGGGTCCCAAGCCTAGAACAAGTGCCATCCATAATCCTACACTTAGATTTATGCATGTGTGGTTGGCTATGACCTTGTTTCCTCGAGGTGACATTAGGGTTGTCCGGCAAGATGAATTGAAAATACTTTATGCCATGGTTAAGAAAATTAGGGTGCCACCCGCGGAATGCATGATTGATCAATGGTTAGACAATATAAAGTTGACAGGACCAATTGAGTGCACCTCTTTAGTTACTCGCATTGCGCAGAAGTGTGGTCTGCTTGAGAATGTTCATGATGAATATTTGACGGTAGATAGAGAATTTCTAGGCGAGGACTATTTTGTGCAAGGACATACTTTGAAACATGGTCCAAATAATACCTTGATCTATCACTTTCCCGGGTATACAAATGAATTCCCGTTACCTAGCCCGGGTCTTCGTTTGTATCACTATCGGGCACTAACCCTCCCACTTGAGCCAGTGGGAGAAGTTCGCAGGCATAGTGTTTCAGGGCGACCGACACGTTCCCGTAGGCATATGGAGCCTACACCGTAGTTTCACACTCCGACCGGAGATCCGGTATGGGAGCAGCCCCCGCCACAGGACGAGGCGGGGGCATCAACATGGCAGGCCGGAGCATGGGAATCTCAGTACGATTACCCCATGCAGACGTCATCAAGTTCAAGCGGACCGCCATCCTTTGCCACTCGGTCATTCTCATCCCGTGGGTTCCGTGAACTCAACTATGGGATGGCCGAGTTGACAAGGAGGGTGAACGACATTGATTTGCGCACCGAGAGCATGCAACAAACTCTCACGCAACATGTCACCGACACCCAGCAATGGCAGAATTTCAGCGACAACCAATTCCGCCAGCTGAACGCGATGATGGCTCAGAATCAGAACAATTGGGATGCCTTCTTCCGCTCCCAAGGCTACGACCCGAACCAGCAGATATGAGAAAGAACAAGCTTGGGGGAGGACCCCCCTTCTCACGGTAACTTGTATCTTTCCCCTTCCCTTTATTTCTTGCATTTGCTAAATCTGAAAATCCATAAAAATTTGCAAAACATAAAAAGAACAAAAATATTTCCCTTTTTCATGCGCGGTATGAATGTGTATAATTTTCCTATGTTGAGATGATGAATAGTTGCTCTGTCCTTTATTCCTCTCTAATGCTAGTTTACAACTTAGTACTCTCTCAAGAGTTAGGTTTGTTGGTAAATCTTGCCTTGAACTTGAATCTTGTGGGTAGCATATGCATTCTCTAGTTCTAAGTTGTTGAGAGGTATGATATGATAGATAGGGCTGCTATGATCTTGCTCAACGTAAAGCTTGAATTTCGGAGTTTTATTTTTCAAAATGACAAATTGACAAGTTCCTCAATGATGAAATTCCCACCACAGCCATATGTAGTGTTTACATTTGAAAACCTTTACACATATGCTGCTTGTTTCACATTGAGCTTAGTCAAAATTGATGTGACCCTAGTAGAACTCTTTTCATGCTTTCTTGATCAAGATCATATACACACATCCACCGCCATGAGCTATCCTTCTAAATCAAGAAGATAGCATCCACCATATCCACCATGAGCTATTCTTCTACACTGGAAGAAAGTCACTATCCATCCATCCATCCAAAGAAACACTCCATATATCCATTACAAAATTCCTCTCTCAAAGTATTCATTGCAAACTAGGACTATGGCTATGCAAAAAGAAAAGAAAAAAAATGCTCAAAAAAAAAAGAGAGCAAGCAAAAGATAGCCATAGCCTAGAAACTCCAAAAGAGAGAAGGAAAATTCAAAAAGGAGTTATTTCTTCCCATCCACCATTCCTCCGTTCTCCCACACACTTGCACATCTTGATCAAGATTGTTTGAATTGATGTTTTTCTTGGATCTGGTCTTTTGACATAGCAATATTATGTGAACATGAGTGCCTCATATATCCCTACCTTGAGCTCCACATAAAGCCTTATTTAGAAGTAGGTGATTATAGGCAACACTTTGCCTTGGTGAGGAATCATACACATATTGAGTGATCCGAGAGAATCATTTGAGGAACTTGGTTTTTATTTTCAAAATCTTTTGAAAACCTCCGGAATAACATAGCGGAATCTAGAGCAAGTGATTGGTGCCCTGCAATTGTTCTATCTCTCAACCGCCCAAGACAATGAGGTGTAAAAGCCCCATGGATCAAGGTAAATGGGTAAAGTTATGTGCCAACATATTTAATTCTAGGAAGAGTACTTTGTTATGCGCATAGTATTATTAAGGAGTAGGACATTGTAGCAACTCCTGATCAACAACTTAAGTTTATCTTTGCTTCGGGACGAGCAAAGGGTAAGCTTGGGGGAGTTTGTTGACGGCTGTTAAGTACCATTTTTAACCGTCAACTATACTCAAATAAAGGAGAATTTGGCATTTCATACACGCATGCTTTAGCACAATAATATAGTTCCACTTGTACTTGGAGATCTTTGTGCATGCAGGAGGAAATGTGAAGGAAACACCTCAAAAGGCAAGAAAACACACTTTCGACCAATCAGAGAGTGCCACATGGACGTCACACGGATTGAAGGGCCCATTTTCAGCACTTAACCGACGTAACTCCCTGTAATACCGCGCAAACCGACGTCAAGGCCCACAGGACAGCCACCTGGAGAAAGCACAGGCCAGGAGGGGCCACCCCCAGGTCGGCCGACCTGGTCAGGTCGGCCGACCCGGCCGGGCGCCCTCTCCGCCTGGGCTTCCATGTGTTGGCTCCTCCGCGACTCCTGATGACGGTTTGAGATGCCTTCCGTGGTGGTTACTCTCCCTTGCCGACCTATTGAGGCTATAAATAGGAGGGTGTGCCTTCACACTCAACACACACCACAAGAAGCATTTCTCTCTTGCTAGTAGTAGTTCTTGGAGTTTTAGTGGAGTTAGGCTGAGTCTAGAGCTCTCTAGTCCCAAGTCTTCACTTGGAATTGGTATGGCTCTTGTATCTTTTCCCTTTTGTAAGACTTTGCTCTTATCAATATATATATCTTTTCTATATAGTTGTGCTTGGGTCATGAGTTTCTTGTTTGATATTGTGATCCATATATGTGATAGTATAGTCTACTTGTGTGATAGTAGTTTATATTTATTATACTACTATTGTCATGCTAGTTATATACCGTCACTATAGTCTAGTTTATATGTTATAGTCTCTATGCTTAGTTTTAGCTGATAAAGTATAGCATGGGTTTGGTGATCGTATTCGTACGGTAGCTCTGCCTCGTTAATAGTAATCGCGGAGGGGCAGAGTGCTCTTTGGTCATGCAAGTATGGTATTTGGGTGACTGATTTGCATCAATTATTCGTTAGTCTACTGGTTCGTTGAGGTAGGCGGAAGGTGGTGACAGCCCTGTCCGTCCTTTGAAATCCTCCCCGCTAGGCTAGTGCGTAGGCTCTTGGCGGAAGTCGCCTGTGGATGCAGGGGTAAGTCCGTGCCTGAAGTGCTATATTATTGACTGCTGAACCTGAGTGTGGGTCTATATGTATTCTACTTAGGCTATGCAACTGTATAGGAATGTATAGTAGGAGTAGCTTAGCCTAGTCTTTCCTCCACTAGACTTTATTTATTTAGTATGAATCTTCTGTGTGTGTCACACTACCCGGTTATTATCATATACCCGCCTGTCTTGGTTAGATATCATTGCTAATTGTTAACATGATCTTATATGTTAGTAACGCTTCTTGATCATACCCTTCCTTTGGGATAAACAAATACGATACCCTGAATACTTCCGGGTGAAATGCTACAGCGGTATTCTCCGTGCGCTTGCGGATTTTACCTACTTGACTCTGGGACATATTAGTGAACCGTTTCTGGCCCCGTGCCGGGAATGATTTATTAATATGGCTTAGCAAAAGTCAACAGGCCTCAAGAAAACATACAGTCTTTCCAGCGAAAAGTGTCAGAAATTAGTGCCTGAAACATGTTCCTGGCTTACCCTGGTATACGGAGGCTTCGATGTCATAAAAAATGGATGGTATACGGAGGAAACATATGAAACATGATGCCACGAAACAAGAAACGTCGTATCCCAAGGGATCACAAGATCGATATCCGTAGTTCTGGCTTTCCCACATGCCAGCTCGGGAAAAGCAGACGATTTTTAAGGCAAAACAGCCCAAAATCAATGCCGAAATCATGTTTCTTGTTTCCGAAATAGACGTGTTTTGAAGGGGAAACTGCCCAAAACCATGGCTGGAATCATGTTTCTGGCCTACCCGGGCAGGCGGTAGGACCGGGTGACGGATTGGTGAAAACAGACGATTTTTTTGAAGGAAAACAACTCAAAATCAATGCTGAAATCATGTCTTCAACCTACCTGGGTAGGCCGTCCGGACCGGGTGACGAGTTGGCGAAAACAGATGATTTTTAAGAGAAAACAGCCCAAATCCGATGCCGAAATGATGTTTCAGGCCTACCCGGGCAGGCCGCCCGGACCGTGTGTCTGGTAGGCGCGAACAGACTGTTTTTGATGGAAAACAGCCCATAACCACCGCCGGATTCATGTTTTTGGTCTACCCGGGCAGGCCAGTAGGACCGTGTGACCTGGGGTCTACGAAAACAGATGGTTTTCAAGGGAAAACAGCCCAAAACCGATGGCGAAATTAAGTTTCAGGCCTATCCAGGCAGGCCTCCCGGACCGGGTGTCGGGTAGGCTAAAACAGACGGTTTTTGAAGCAAAACAGCCCATAATCACTGCCGGAATCATGTTTCTGGCCTACCCTGGGAGGCCACTAGGACTGGGTGATGGGTTGGTGAAAACAGACGGTTTTTAAGGCAAAACATCCAAAAAACCAAGCCGAGATAAAGTTCCTTGCCTACCCGGGCAGGCCGCCCGGACCGGGTGTCGGGTAGGCTAAAACAGACGGTTTTTGAAGCAAAACAGCCCATAACCACCACTGGAATCATGTTTTCGGCCTACCCGGGCAGGCCAGTAGGACCGGGTGACGGGTCTGCGAAAACAGATGGTTTTTAAGGGAAAACAGCCCAAAACCAATGCCAAAATTATGTTTCTGGCCTACCCGAGCGGACCTCCCCGACCGGGTGTCGGGTGGGCTAAAACAGATGGTTTTTTAAGCAAAACAGCCTAAAACCACCGCCGGGATCATGTTTTCGGTCTACCTGGGGAGGCCAGCAGGACCGGGTGACGGGTTGGCAAAAACATACGGTTTTTAAGGCAAAACATCCCAACAACTAAGGCGAAATGAAGTTCCTTGCCTACCCTGGCAGGCCGCCCGGACCGGGTGTCGGGAGGCTAAAACAGATGGTTTTTAAGCAAAACAGCCCATAACCACCACCGGAATCATGTTTCCGGCCTACCCGGGCAGGCCACTAGGACCGGGTGACGGGTTGGCAAAAACAGGTGGTTTTTAAGGGAAAACAGCCCATAACCAAAGCCGAAACAATGTTTCTGGCCTACCCGAGCAGGCCTCCCGGACCGGGTGTCGGGTAGGCTAAAACAGACGGTTTTTGAAGGAAAACAGCCCAAAACCACCTACGAGATCATGTTTTCGGCTTGCCCGGGGAGGCCAGCAGGACCGGGTGACGGGTTGGCGAAAACAGACGGTTTTTAAGGCAAAACATCTCAAAAACAAAGCCGAATGGATGTTGCCGGATGTGCTCCTAAGGTATATTGGGGGGAGGTGGTCAGTTGCAACACGGTCGGATGGATGTTGTCGGATATTGATGCGGGCTTAATAACTGAACCCCCTGGTGTCTAACACCGGGTAGCAACGTTGGAATGAGGTGGGTCATGACTGGTTGGGATCCGGTCTTGGCTTCCAACGTTGCTAAAACTGACCAAACAGGGCCGTGTAGGAAAAGATGCAAAATATTCATGAGAACGAAAGTTGCTGCCCTATGATGAAAAAGGTGTTTTCCTAACCCGTGTGACCCCGATTTGACATGAAAACAAAACGGTGATGCATCTTACCCTACACGGACCTGTCTAATAAATGTTGCCTAATGTTGCTCTATAACTGACCAAAACCCAACGGTGTCTAACACCGGTTACAACATTGGAATGGTTCATGACCGGTTGGCACCCAGTCTTGGCTTCCAACGTTGCCTATGCTGGCCAAGCCCGGCCGTGTAGGAAAAGATGCACAATATGGAGCAGACGGAAAGTGGTTGCCCATCTGACGAAGCATCATGTTTTCTGCCTTGTTTTCGGCGTGGAATGCTTCGGATCCCTTGATCGTATAATGCCCCTCAACGATGCCAATATAGCCGGCCTACAACTTAATTGCTTTGCGTCCCAGTGTGCTCCTTGAGGGGTTTGAGAGAAGGGAAATGTTGCTAGTACGGTCAGAGCCTGGTGGGATGCAATGATGTGATTGAAGTAAGTGGCCACGCAAATGGGACGGTGGTGCATCTAATCTTACACGGACGAAAAGGATTGAGAGTATGGTACGGGACTGGTTCAAGGAAACTGGGTGCCATCTGACAAAGCACGGTATTTTTTGCCTTGTTTTCGGCGTGGAATGCTTCGGAACCCTCGATCGTATAACGCCCCTCAATGATGCCGATATAGCCGGCCTACAGCTTAATTGCTTTGCATCCCAGTGTGCTCGAGGGGTTCGAGAGAAGAGGAATGTTGCTAGTACGGTCGGAGCCAGGTGGGATGCACTGTTGTGATGAAAGTAACTGGTCGAGCCCCTTGAAATGGTTCATGTGCCCATCACTCAATCCAATTTGTCTGCAACTTCCCATTTGGGCCGCAGCTTTCCTGTTGTGGGACCCAGACCGTATAGGGCTAAGTCCCTTGGGTCGCAACATTCGTGTTGTTTGAGCCCATCCCATTCGCTCTGAAAAAAGTCGGACGCTATGCAAAGGAAGGGCAAAGTATGTTGATGTCTGAAAAGAAAGCCCTCAATTGTGCTGAAACAGGTGACCCGCTCGGAAAAAGATGCAAAGTAAGGCTCTCACTTGACCCGAAATTAGTGACTCGCTCGGAAATATTGGGCAAAGTATGTTGCTATCTGGAAAAGTTCTCACTTGACCCGAAATAACTCATGTGCTGCAAAATAAGAGGGAAAATATGTTGGTGGCGGGAAAAATGCTCTCAGTGGACCTTCGATCATCGTCTTATAGCAGACCCACTTTGCTAAGGAAAGTGGGATGTTTGACGGCTTGGTCGTTGTGGCTATGCTGGTGAGTGAGAAGCAATGGACATGACGCTCTCGGGAGGCCCCCCGTTGTTGTGCGGCTGACTCTCGGTACTGTCATTCCAATCAGAAGATATCAGTTTTGTCCTTGGTCCTTTAGGAGTGCTTGTGTTCTTCTACCCGTTATGTGGGAAGTTGATGCTTGCACAGATTGCCTTTGTCGTGTACACCCTTTGGGCGTGTGACGTGAGCCACATAGCACAGACATTGTTGCCTTGTGTTGCCGGCTAAGCCGGCATCACCTAGGACACTTGTCTCTTGCCATTGGTCTTGGATGACACTTGTATCTGAGTTCGTGGCCCTTTGGACCCGTGCCTCACAAAAGTCCTGTTAAAAAAATGACAGTTAGCTCGGCTGGCTTGAATGTTTTAGAGCATGGTCTTTGAGCATGATTGATAGCCGCTGCCAACTTGTCAATGAGGACATGCTACATGGTTGATCCTGCCAGTAGTCATATGCTTGTCTCAAAGATTAAGCCATGCATGTGCAAGTATGAACTAATTTGAACTGTGAAACTGCGAATGGCTCATTAAATCAGTTATTGTTTGTTTGATGGTATGTGCTACTTGGGTAACCGTAGTAATTGGATTGAGTACGGATAACCGGTGATGCATCATTCAAATTTCTGCCCTATCAACTTTTGATGGTAGGATAGGGGCCTACCATGGTGGTGATGGGTGATGGAGAATTAGGGTTCAATTATGGAGAGGGAGCCTGAGAAACGGCTACCACATCCAAGGAAGGCAGTAGGCGCACAAATTAACCAATCCTGACACAGAGAGGTAGTGACAATAAATAACAATACCGAGCGCGTTAGTGTCTGGTAATTGGAATGAGTACAATCTAAATACCTTAACGAGGATCCATTGGAGGGAAAGTCTGGTGCCAGCAGCCACGGTAATTCCAGCTCCAATAGCGTATATTTAAGTTGTTGCAGTTAGAAAGCTCGTAGTTGGACCTTGGGCCGGGTCGGCCTGTCCGCCTTTCGACGAGCACCGACCGACTCGACCCTTCTGCCGACGATGCGCTCCTAACCTTAATTGGCCAGGTCGTGCCTCCGGCGCCGTTACTTTGAAGAAATTAGAGTGCTCAAAGCAAGCCATCGCTCTCGACACATTACCATGGGATAACATCATAGGATTCCGGTCCTATTGTGTTGGCCTTCGGGATCGGAATAACAATTAATAGGGACAGTTGGGGGCATTCGTATTTCATAGTCAGAGGTGAAATTCTTGGATTTATGAAAGACAAACAACTGCGAAAGCATTTGCCAAGGATGTTTTCATTAATCAAGAGCAAAAGTTGGTGGCTCGAAGATGATCAGATACCGTCCTAGTCTCAACCATAAACGATGCTGACCAGGGATCGACGGATGTTGCATATAGGACTCCGCCGGCACCTTATGAGAAATCAAAGTCTTTGGGTTCCGGGGGGAGTATGGTCGTCAGGCTGAAACTTAAAGGAATTGACAGAAGGGCACCACCAGGCGTGGAGCCTGCGGCTTAATTTGACTCGACACGGGGAAACTTACCAGGTCTAGACATAGCAAGGATTGACAGACTGAGAGCTCTTTCTTGATTCTATGGGTGGTGGTGCATGGCCATTCGTAGTTGGTGGAGCAATTTGTCTGGTTAATTCCGTTAACGAACGAGACCTCAGCCTGCTAACTAGCTATGCGGAGTTATCCCTCCGTAGCTAGCTTCTTAGAGGGACTAAGTTTGAGGCAATAACAGGTCTGTGATGCCCTTAGATGTTCTAGGCCGCACGCGTGCTACACTGATGTATTCAACGAGTATATAGCCTTGGCCGACAGGCCCGGGTAATCTTGTGAAATTTCGTCGTGATGGGGATAGATCATTGGAATTTTTGGTCTTCAACGAGGAATGCCTAGTAAGCGCGAGTCATCAACTCGCGTTGACTACGTCCCTTCCCTTTGTACACACCGCCCGTCGCTCCTATCGATTGAATGGTCCGGTGAAGTATTCGGATCGCGGCGACGGAGGCGGTTCACCGCCCTCGACATCGCGAGAAGTCCATTGAACCTTATCATTTAGAGGACGGAGAAGTCGTAAGAAGGTTTCCGTAGGTGAACCTGCGGAAGGATCATTGTCGTGACCCTAAACCAAAACAAACCATGAACTTGTCATCCATGCTGCCGGGTGATGGGTCTTGCACCCATCGCTTGGTACAGGCCGACTACCTTCTATATAGAAGGTGGTGGTCCAAAAGAACCTACGGCGCCGTATGGCGTCAAGGAAAACTAATATTGCTTTAATGGTGGTCACATTGGGCATGCCGTATGTACCCCGTGCAGCGATGCATTGTTAAGTCACATGACTCTCGGCAACAGATATCTTGGCTCTCGCATCGATGAAGAATGTAGCAAAATGCGATATCTGGTGTGAATTTCAGAATCCCGTGAACCATGGAGTTTCCGAACGCAAGTTGTGTGACACCCCATGTCACAAAATGAATTTAACTAAACCTAACATCAACTAAGGGCTAATTAAAAAAATGTAATTAATCAAAGCGCCAAAGCATAAAGAGAGGAAACCAATTAACACAAACCCATGGAAGTACCCCAATAATTTTGCATATTCTGAATGGCCACATTAAAATTGAATTTTGAGAAGTTTACCAAAATTTTTGGTAACCAATTAATGCCCTTAAAAATTCCTCCAAAGTCAGAAAAGAGTATTTCTGTTTTGCAATTTTCATAATTTATCTAAGCCAATTCAGCTGATGCACCCAAAGGCAAAGTTGGAGCACATGTTTTCCTGAGCTTACACAAAAATCGGTGTCAAGTTTGGAGCACGGGAACGTGGTTAAATTTGCCCAAACCCGAGTCAGGTTCAAGTCAAGCCGGGTCAACCCCCCCCCCCCCCCCCCGCCCCCCTTCTCTCTCCTTTTCCCTCCGGCCAATCTCCGCTCGACACCGACGCCACCGTACGAGCCACCGTCGATCGCTGTAGCCCCATCACAGTCACTGCACTGCCAAATTACGCCTGTGCCACCGGCCAGCATTGAAACCCCGTCGGAGAGCCACTCCCCTGGTCGACAGCTCACCCAGTGCCCTCTATCTCCCTCTCCCGGCCCTCTCTTCCGCCGGCCAAATAAAAAGGGGCAGCAGCGCTCACCAACCCCATTGCTCTCCCTCTCTGCTTGCAATCATCTCGTGCATGCTCCCTAGCTCTCCTGCAAGGCCGTGCAGCACAGCGCTCGCCTCCTCCTCCTCTGCCGCAAGGAAACCGGCGGCCTCCCCTGCTCAGAGCCGCCTGAGCACCCCCGCGCCCAGCTCCGACCAGGCAGCCCCCCATCCCTCTTTCTTTCGCAAATCAGCGTGCCAAGGAACATTCTCGCAGCCTACTCAGCGTCCCTCCCTCACTCGTGCAGAGACGTCGCCGGAATTTGGAGAACCCAAGCCGCCGCCGGCCACCGCACGGAGGGGGCTCACGGCGACGACCACTTTCCCGGCCACCCCAACTCCAGCAATCGCTTCGACTAGCACCGCGGCACCCAGGTGATGCTCCTGGACCCTCTCCCTTGCCGAGTTCGCCTCTGAGCACGCCTGCCGACGTCGGCCGCCGTCGAGCATCACCGCCGCTTATCGCCGACAGTGCTCCAGCAGGCCCCACTCCGGCCACCACCACCCATGTGACCGTCTTGGGTCACTGATCACGTAATGCAGCACCCAGTCCCATGTCCCACCACCGATCACCGCCGGCGAGCCAGCAGAGCCGCAGCGCCGCCGCGCGCAGGGTGAAATTTGAATTGGCCAGTGGCAATTTTGTAAATAGGAGTGAATTTCGATTGAACTTGGAAATTCAATAACTCGAGAAATAAAAGGCCTAAAAAAGTGAAATCAATTTTGTTCAACTCCTAAAATCCTCCTCTACCAGAAAAATAAGTTGAGGTCCAAGGTTACGCAGTAAAATAATTTATTTAATTCCCTAAATTTACAACCCTAATTTTCTTAATAAATTCATAAGTAAATAAACATAAATGGTAAATTCATGAAACTTGCTCAGTGGTCATTTCATGACACCCTTAAACTTTCTGCAAAAGCACATTTTCACGTTTAGAAATATTTTTAGTATTATTGCATAAATCTTCATTTTCAGTAATTGAATTTATGTATATTATTGGCTAGGAATTTAATTATGAAATTTGGTATTCCTGTCCCTATGCACTTGTACACTCATGTAAAATTCCATGAAAAATTTGAAGCAACTTAAGTATGCTTTTGCTGTCGAAATTGATAAATTGTTAGTTAAAGTAAGAATTTTCCATATAAATCTTGCTTTTTGTGTGCATTTAATAAAAGTAGGCATAAATTCATTTCTGGAATATTTATGAAGAATAATTCACATTAACTTCACAGCAGGAGCCCTTATCTCCATTTATATACTCTTGGTTCCTAATTAACCATATGAACCTAGGACTAGTTATGCAATTAAATTGCCATTGTATGTATAGTGTTAGCTTTGCATATGGCCACTTTAGCTAAGTTGCTCAAAATGAACTTTCTGGAAATTAGACCCTAGTACTGCATTGTCATATCATCATCAGTATGTGATGTCATATAATCATCACCTAGGCCATGCTCATGTTAAAGTAGACATACCCTAAGTTGTGAAGATTAAAAGTTACATTCTTGTAATTAGAAGTTTGTCCCCTTTCAAATTCAGTGGCTACCATGTCATACTTAGGTGTGCACACATTCATGAATAAATGATTAGTTCATTAATTTATTTGCTGAGGAAGTGCCATGAATTGTCATGTCCTCCATTTCATCTTTAGTTAAGGAACTCCATGAAACCTTGTGTATTCCTTCGCATTGATGCATGTCCATTTCATATAGGGATCAAGACCGAGGAGATCACACCGGATCAGCAAGGACCTGAAGTGAACTTTGGTGAAGACACTAACTACGATCACTCCCAAGGCAAGCCCCGGTGCATAACCCATTAAATTTTTGAGTCCTTTTACTTTATCACAAGTTAGGACTATTGTATTGTGCACTATGTGTAGGACTTGGATGAAAACCCACTTGTATAACAGAACAATGACGTTCAGTCTGTGTTAGTAAGCCTTTCGTTAGAAATGCTATGCTTAATCTAGTGGAGTCAACGATAGATTATGGAATCACTTGATACACTTATGATTCACATGAAAGATGAATTGGATAAAAATTTGAGAAACTCTATTGTTGTGACTCCGTGAACAAGTATTGAGTTGTGTACCAAGTGCATACCTTCATATGGGAGTTGATAAACCTAGTAACTTGTGCGCCATATTGTTGGACAGCCATACTCACCGATCCAGAGGTGATGTGAAAAGAAGGGTGGGCGTTGGGGTCTGAGGACCGCTGGAGAGTGCATGGGTTAAGCCTCGGATACGAAGTATAGTATCACGAGGGGGACATGTACTCGGGATGGGTGGCCCCGGATCGACTTTATAGGAAACTTGTGAACGGTAGCCACACGTGTTCTTAAATGATGCGTATGTCGTGTACTTGGGTTTTCCCCTACAAGATGTGAATCAATTCGAATTGCTGTTCCTCGCGGTTATGAGTACCTCTTGTTCGAGCAGCGGCAATGATATGTTAAATAGTAAAGTTGTGGTGATGTTTCTGAAATTTATTTATGCTATGGCTACATATTGTTATGATGTATTGCTCTTTACTTATGTTCAAGTTTTAGCAGCTAGCTAGACTCACCGTAGCTATTTTCTGCATTAAGCAAAGTAAAATCTTGACTAAGGAAATGAAAGTGCAGCAGAGAACTAATAGGAGCTTTGATGCAATTATCAAATAAACCCGGTCAGCCCCCTGCATACTAGGAGTCGATTTTAGTAAACCTTTTGACAGGTAAGTCTTGCGGAGTATGTTAGATACTCAGGCTTTGCGATTATGTTGTTTTCCAGGTTTCCCTCAAGCTACTTATTGTGATTGTTGTAACAAGGTGGTGTGGGAAGGTGAGGAGCCCCAGAACTGGACCATTGAATGGGTCCCTAGCTCCCCTAACCGTGATGAGTGAGCCATCGCCATAGGGCTGGCATGGTTCACGTAGGACTCGATGTCATGTTTTGTCATTGTATCGCTTCCGCTCAGTTATGTCAAATGTACTAAGGACATATGTATCGTAACGAATCTGAACTTATTTGTATTCTACCTCTGAACTTGTA
>CM064434.1:22946028-23021028 GCA_032690845.1 Eleusine coracana subsp. coracana
GGAAAACAGCCCAAAACCGATGCCAAAATTAAGTTTCTGGCCGACCCGGGCAGGCCGACCCGGGCAGGCCTCCCCGACCGGATGTCGGGTAGGCTAAAACAGACGGTTTTTGATGCAAAACAGCCCAAAACCACCGCCGGGATCATGTTTTCGGCCTACGCGGGGAGGCCAACAGGACCCGGTGATGGGTTGGCAAAAACAGACAGTTTTTAAGGGAAAACATCCCAACAACCAAGGCGAAATGATGTTCCTTGCCTACCCGGGTAGGCAGCCCGGACCGGGTGTTAAGCAAAATAGCCCATAACCACCGCCGGAATCATGTTTCCGGCCTACCCGGGCAGGCCACTAGGACCGTGCGACGGGTTGGCAAAAACAAACGGTTTTTAAGGGAAAACAGCCCAAAACCAAAGCCGAAACAAAGTTTCTGGCCTACCCGTGCAGGCCTCCGGTGTTGGGTAGGCTAAAACAGACAGTTTTCGAAGCAAAACAGCCCAAAACCACCTACGAGATCATGTTATTGGCCTACCCGAGGAGGCCAGCAGGACCGGGTGACGGGTTGGCGAAAACAAACGGTTTTTAAGGCAAAACATCCCAAAAACCAAGCCGAAAAGAAGTTCCTTGCCTACCCGGGCAGGCTGCCCGGACCTGGTGTCGGGTAGGCTAAAACAGACGGTTTTTGAAGCAAAACAGCCCATAACCACCGTCAGAATCATGTTTCCGGCCTAACCGGGCAGGCCACTAGGACCGGGTGACGGGTTGGCGAAAACAGATGGTTTTTAAGGGAAAATAGCCCAAAACCAAAGCCGAAACGAATTTTCTGGCCTACCGTGAAATGCATAGTGGTTTGCTTGAAACATTCTGGTTTGCTTCAAAAATCGATAAAAATGAAGGTGAAACCACTTTTTCGGCCACCCGAGAAAAAGTGTGCCCAGCGTGCCCAGAAATCCCTCGTACTCCCGGGCGGGGGGGGGGGGTGTTCCTAAGGTATTTTGGGGGGAGGTGGTCAGTTGCCAGACAGTCAGATGGATGTTGTCGGATATTGATGTGGGGTTAATAACCGAACCCGTCCCCCGGTGTCTAACACCGGGTAGCAACGTTGGAGTGAGGTGGGTCATGACCGGTTGGGACCCGAAATATTGGGCAAAGTATGTTGCTGTCTGGAAAAGTTCTCACTTGACCCGAAATAACTCATGTGCTACGAAATAAGAGGGAAAATATGTTGGTGGCGGGCAAAATGCTCTCAGTGGACCTTCGATCATCGTCTTATAGCAGACCCACTTTGCTAAGGAAAGTGGGATGTTTGACGGCTTGGTCGTTGTGGCTATGCTGGTGCGTGAGAAGCAATGGACATGACGCTCCTAGGAGGCCCCCCGTTGTTGTGCGGCTAACTCTCGGTACTGTCATTTTAATCAGAAGATATCGGTTTTGTCCTTGGTCCCTTAGGAATGCTTGTGTCCTTCTACCCGTTATGCGGGAAGTTGATGCTTCCACAGATTGCCTTTGTCGTGTACACCCTTTGGGCATGTCGCGTCAGCCACATAGCACAGACATTGTTGCCTTGTGTTGCCGGCTAAGCCAGCATCACCCAGGTCACTTATCTCTTGCCATTGGTCTTGGATGACACTTGTATCTGAGTTCGTGGCCCTTTGGACCCGTGCCTCACAAAAGTCCCGCTAAAAAAATGATGGTTGGCTCGGCTGCCTTGAATGTTTTAGAGCATGGTCTCTGAGCATGATTGATAGCTGCTGCCAACTTGTCAATGAGGACGTGCTACCTTGTTGATCCTGCCAGTAGTCATATGCTTGTCTCAAAGATTAAGCCATGCATGTGCAAGTATGAACTAATTTGAACTGTGAAACTGCGAATGGCTCATTAAATCAGTTATAGTTTGTTTGATGGTATGTGCTACTCGGATAACCGTAGTAATTCTATAGCTAATACATGCAACAAACCCCAACTTCTGGAGGGGCGCATTTATTAGATAAAAGGCTGTCGTGGGCTCTGCCCACTGATCCGATGATTCATGATATCTCGACGGATCGCACGTCCTTCGTGCCGGCGATGCATCATTCAAATTTCTGCCCTATCAACTTTCGATGGTAGGATAGGGGCCTACCATGGTGGTGACGGGTGATGGAGAATTAGGGTTCGATTCTGGAGAGGGAGCCTGAGAAACGGCTACCACATCCAAGGAAGGCAGCAGGCGCGCAAATTACCCAATCCTGACACGAGGAGGTAGTGACAATAAATAACAATACCGGGCGCATTACTGTCTGGTAATTGGAATGAGTACAATCAAAATCCCTTAACGAGGATCCATTGGAGGGCAAGTCTGGTGCCAGCAGCCACTATAATTCCAGCTCCAATAGCGTATATTTAAGTTCTTGCAGTTAAAAATATGTTTATGAAAAATTCAAATAAAATTCACTAAAGTGTTCTCCACCATTTAAATAGTCAGTCCACCAATTTTCACTAATTTAGGAAATCCCTAGCTATTTTATTTCGATTTATTAAAAACCATAGTTGACCAGGGACCTTTTTATGAGGATCTTGAAAGATCAGAGGGCGCAGTGCAAAATCCCCTTCTTCTCCCTCTCACTGGCCTTCCCCCCTGCCGACGCCGGCACACCGCCCGGGACGCCTTCACTCCCCCTCAAAACCCCGCGCGCGCTATAGCATCCGCTCTGCCCTCTGCTCCTCTGCTCTGTCCCCTCACCACGCATCCACCCAACGGCCTTCGCTTTCCTCTTCTCCCCTCTGCACGTCAACGAACGACCCGGCCGGACATCAACTCCGCTCCTTTTCTCCCCGACTCACTCTCTTCCCCCTCTGCGCGACTTGAAAGCACGATCGCAAGCTCCCGATCACGCCACATCTCTGCCCACTGCTCCCCGCTCTCTCTCTCCCATTCTCCCTCTGCCACTCCGTGCTCTGCTTCTCCCCGCCATTACCGAACCCGAGCTTGTGCTCGCATTCTCACTGTCCTAGCCTCCCTCAAACCCAGCCAGAGCACCAGCAGTTTCGCACACACCTCATCTCCCTTCCTGGCACATCGCTCGGCCATCATCCGTCAATGATGTGAACCAATTTGGAGAAATACCGAGAATCCTTCCCGGTCGAGCTCCATTGATGCCAACCCTGATTCTTTTCCCTCTCTTGTGCGCACCCGTCTGACTCAGTTTCCTGACCCTTTTGCTCCGTGTTTCTTTCACAAGATCGCCGGCATAGCTGCTAATCCCCAGCCGCCATCTCTGCTCCAGCCAACCAACGCCGCCTCGCCGACGAGCACCATCTTCCGCTCCTTCCCGACGTACGCCGACATGATGCCAAGCCTCCCCGAGTCACCGTGAAGCTGTAGGAGCCGGCCCCGAGTGATTTCCCGCTCAGTAGACGAGGCGCGACCTCACCGAACATCATCCTTCCGCTGCCTCATGTCGCTGACCAACTTTCGGTGAGAACCACACCTCGTGAACCCCTCCTCTCCCCTCGCCGTGATGCGCGCTCCATTTTCCCTCAACCGCGGCGAGCTTTTCCTATGCTTAGCCGCCGGCAGTGAGCCCTCCGGCCACGCGCCGCCCCGCTCCGACGAGCCTACTGGCCGTCCTTCTGGCACCGATGCGGCGTCCACGTGTAGTCGATGTGGAGCTGAGGTGTTGCCGACGTGGCCTTTCCCAGAACAGAAAATGCCCAGAAATTGCCAGAAATTGTCAATAACTTTGAAAAACCATAGTAAATCGAATATAACTCCTTTGAGCCTCAAACAAATTTTGTTGAACTCATCTTCGAGTGCTCTATTATAGTAATTACATAATTATCTATCACCACAATTTTTGGCTTAGAAAAATATGAATTATTTTTGGCTCTGGAATTTATTTAGTGTGGTTGCTTAAATTAATTATTGTAATTATTTTATAATTAATTGGCCCCTGCCACTTGGCATAAAAATCACTCACACAAGTCTCTGTGCCCAGTAAATCACACAAGTCCAGAAACCTAAGTTTACTTAATTAAATTAAATTAATTGCTCATACCACTATTTTATTTTAATATATACTAGTAATTAGAGTAATTATATCCAGAGGATGTAAAATGGTAAAAATACAGTTCATCTATGTCCCTGTTCATGATAAATCACTCAAGATCAGAATTGATTGGTTATTATTGTAATTGCTTAATTATTCTGAAGGACTATAACAACCCTAAATAAATTATTAACACACATAAAATGATGAAACTCTAATTTGTTTCTTTGAAGCATATGGCTTCGAGAACATTAAAGCATATGGCTTCGAGAACATAATAATAATGTTAATCAACATTTAAAGACATTGTGCATCATATCATTGCATTCTACGGTATTTTGATAATACCTACAATTCAATTCTATCACATAGGCAACAACAACCCGGAGCAGGAAGAAGAGGATCTTCAGAAGGACCTTGATCCCCTTGAGCAAGACGTTGTAGTTGCTAGCACTAACATCGATCCAGGCAAGCCCCGGTTTTCATTCGCCATTTTATAAAGTTGCTAGTTTTCAATATTACTAGTGTTTGTGATTATTGCATTAGGTCATAGGAGTTGATTGGAACCCACTTGCATGATTCTCGTATGATCTATGCCACTGTCATTAGAACTTTGGTAGTATCGGTACTATGTCGCTATGCTTAGTAATTGCTAGACGCGCTAGATATCGTTACTAAGAATGAACTTGACCACTAGAACGGGACTTATAAAAGAAGTTTATTTTGATGTCATGACAGGGTAGGGATGATGCATGTGTAGGTTTGCAGTAATACATGGGTGTTGACTGCGGTAGCCCTGCCTTGTCGAACCTAGGACCCGTCCGTGGTCGGCCACTTGGTCAAGTATTGAACAGTACCGAATGCATGCTAGTCTATGGGCACTAGTAAACTGATATAGCATTGACACGGCAATGAGGATGGTACCTAGTACAGTGGTCATTGACCCTTCTGCTGCTAGAGTGGGCGGTTCATACCGTGAAGTACTGTTGGTAGGATGGCATGCCCACTCACTGAGACTGGACCCAGACCGAGTTGTTTTTCATCCTTGCGAAAGGTTGCCTTATACCACCTTAATTGGTGCTTATGTGTCGTGTATCTCGGGTTATCCTAGCTGGTGTAAATCAATTGCAATTGCTGTCCCTCGCAGTAATGAGTACCACTTGGTCACTGAGTCGTCACATAGTTGCACATGGTACTTGAGAATTGATTATGATGCTTATCGCCGTTGTTACTATTATTGCTCTTATGTTGCAGTTACCTTATGTATTGCTTTATTAGCTTATTGTTGCCACTAAAGTTACCTTCTGCTCTACCCAGTTAATTTGAGAAGTAAAACTTGATAGAACTAATAGGTTGCTTAGTGCGTGTCTTTTCAAACAAGCCACCTATTAGAGCCATTGCATGTCTAGATGTCCGACGGGAAAGTCTTGCTGAGTAATTAGCACTCAGGCTTTGTGCCATTGTTGTTTCAGGTAATGAAGAGGTAGAATTGCCTGAGAATTTGCTGCCCTGGGACATGCAAGTCCCTGAGGGTTGGACTACCCACTGGGAGTCCGACTCGCCGCCGCAGTATTGATGTGTGTTCCTAGAGTGATGGTTCTTCGAGCACGAACCATTACTATGATGTATCATCGAGCTCATAGCTTCTTATCGTGATTTGCTTCCGCTGTTTTCAAAACATTATGAACTTGTAATATTCCGCTGCACTCTGATAACCAATTGATGTAATAGAAAATTTAAATTTGAACTAATGTTGTATTATCAAGTGTCTGCGTTATCAGCACCGTCGGGACCTCGATCCTCCGGGGAGGGAAGCCACAGCTGGTATCAGAGCCGTGGTCCATGATAATACAACAAATAAATCGTATTTTCGAAAACCACGATGTTGCGAGTAAGGATATGTTAGTATTGCCCCTATAGATAATAGGGTGGTGACAAAGCTAACCTGGGTTATGATTGTTTACATTATTGCATATACGGCTTCTTCAAACAAAGGTACGTGCGTGCTAAACCGACACGCGTGATATCGGTTTCTGTGCTCGCAGGCGGATACGAGACACTGTTGGCTCGTGACTTATCAGGGAGCGATCCTTTTTCCATGGATCGTCACTAGTAGATCTGTGCTTCTTTTCGTAGTTTCTTTTGAATTTGATGTATTGTTTCTGCAATGAATCTTCTGTAGGTATGCTAACGCCGTTAGTATAACCTTTAGAATGACTTACGTGTTGAGTGCGGGTGGTCACCACATATTCGTGCCGCTAAGTCTCGGCAAGTTAGGTTTTGTGTGGTGAGGAACGATAGGTTAATAAAATGAAGGTTTTGCATCATGCATCCCATTATAACTAAACTAAAATTTGGTTCTCTCCTTGCTCACCAACCTCTGAATAAAAATTTTCTAAACCTAATAAGTATAAAATTCTGAATAACAAGGTTAACAAGAATCTGTCCTGTTTTAGCTGCCAACTACAAAAATTCATAACTAAAGTTGTACTTCGGATTTTTAGGTGTTTAAATACTATCTGGAAAGCCCTAGAAGTCTATTTTCATCTCCAATAGGTTTCACCATTTTTCCACTTTTCCCCTATCCAGTAGAGCCAAAACATTAAGCCTATGGTAATCTGAAACTGAATTTGTTTTGAGACCCATTGCCGTATTATTGACCCTTGAGGCTGGAAAATGTGAACAAAAACTTTGTTTCTGTATTTCATAGCACTATATATGAAATGCATTGTTACTCATGGAACATTGTACTCACCATTGGGTTTATGTTCCAGATGGGTGACCACGGTTTGAAGAGCTTTCGCATGACGGGTGGCGCTATACCACCGGACTCCACCACCGTGGCTTTCCTACATTGTTGCGGGATCTCTTACGTTTGTTGGGCTATGACGAGCCGCCCTCTAACAAGGGCCGCGAGGTCCGTTGCCACGGCATGACTCTCGCTGAGGTGCACATCAGCGTGCCCACACACCCGCGCAACCTCGACACGGCGGGTATGGAGAGCACGGCGACTTGTGGGAGCCTCCGTGAGGGCTTGGAGAGAGTCGCCCACAGGGCTCTCACCCACTTCTGCGGGCGCCACACGACAGCGCTCTCTGGGACCCCGTTTGAGATTATCCCCATCTGGCACCAGGCCAACCCGGTCTGGCAGAGGCGTGTGAGGTGCATTGGCCGTGACGACTACCCGACGTACCACGCAGGGTACCACCATGTGTCCTACTACTCCGAGTACCTCCTCAACTTGGATGGGGAGGCTAGCAGCCACATCAGTATCATACTGGTTGAGGCCGAATAGGTCTAGGTTCAGAGGAATGACCTGCAGACACAAGTTGACGCACAACAGAGAGAGACTTAGCGGCTGACCGCTGCTCTTGAGGCCAGTGAGACTCGTGTTACTGAGGTGACTGGACAGCCCGACACCCTCGTGCAGGAGGTTGACAGATGTGGCGTGATTATGCAGCAGCGCGCCAACCACAACGAGCACCTGCAGCATCGTTTGACGGCTGTACAGCATGAGATGGAGCTTATGGGAGAGGACTTAGAGACCCTGGCCCAGGAGAACCAGGGCCTACAGCAGCAGCTTGTGGCAGCCCTTGCACCACTAGCAGCACCGGAGGAGGAGGACCCACAGGAGGATATGGACGAGGAGTCTGACGTAGACTACGAGGCACCCGCCCGAGGCAGGACCTAGGAGGATAATGGTAGACTAGCCTAGTCTCGGGAGTCAGGATTAGTTGGGTAGGTAACTTTCGTCAAACCACGCGAGATTGTTGTATTTTGGGGTTGACACGTGAGATGTTTTTGTAACTCGAGGGCTACATATTTCGAGTCATGTATGGAAACTACGATGATTTGCGCTGTGCATTGGATGTACCATTAGTAGCTATTGTCGTTGCAACAAAGTTAATCATACTCATTGACTCAATCAAAGTACTTTCTTTGTAGATGGCTAAAAACAATGAACAACCACCACAAGGTTGGGAAATTACCGATGGCCTAGAGTTCACAGGGATGATTCACCAGTTTTGGAGACTTCTGTAGAGATTCGGATATTCCATTCCTCCCACCTATGTTGGCAAGGAATTCCAGGAGCATGGAGTCCCCTCATGTGTCATCCATGTGGCAGTTTCCGCCAACTACTCCGTCATCCCCACCAGGGAATCTTGGACCCTTAGCGTCACCGAGACAGATCTGCCTTCCACCTGGAATGTAGTTGTATTCAAGGCACTTACTCGGTTCTGTGAAGACCACAAGCATGATGTTGCTGGAACACCCGTTGCCTTGCTACCCATTAATGATGTGATGGATTTCGAATGGATGAGGCATGTGGATTTCATCTTTGATCCAAACCACCGCCACCATGATCCTATGCTGCCCATAATACAGTATTATGGTCTGTCCACGTTCGCTTTGTGCACAAACTTGTGCCGGTGATTGGATGTGTTCCATTCTGCACTACGACTTTCTGAGGTTGAAAAACAAGCTAAGGATGAAGAAATTGCAGAACTGATCCAGCAAATCCAAGCCAAGAATGAAGAGATGGATGTGATTCTAGAAGAACATGACCAAGCCTTGCAGGATGCAGCAGATTCTGATCATGACATGATTGAGGCTCAAGATGACTTGAACGCATTCAAGGCTGCCCATCTTCCTATTGAAGGGAATTGGGATGAGATCTTCATAGAGTATGGAGAACAAGACGATCTGAAGGAACCAGGAGAGCCTATGGAACAGGAAGAACCGGAAGAGCCGGAAGACATAGGCCAGGAGTAGATGATTCGCTACCCTTGTGTACGGTTGTGTAGTATATGTATCCCTAGTTCGATGTAAAAGTGTGAATCTTGCATATTGTGTCCGCAATACCGTAACTAGGCGACGACACATATATGCAAGGAACCGTGTGATGATGTCCTTTAACAGCCATGTAGACTGGATTGAATCAATGAAGATTGATGTCATTCTGAGATTTTACCGTACCACTTGCAAATTTACGTTTTGTGCATGTGATTTTATGGAATGTTATGAGAACCAACTAATGTGCAACCGTATAAATTGCAGCATGGTGCGTACTCGAAACCAGGAAGATCCGGAGAGCTCCCAGCAAGGAGCAAATGCTGAGCCTTCCTTAGCTGAAGTCCTGGCCACTGCACTCAACAGGCAGCAGAATGACTCCAAGCTGCTCCGTCGGTTGGTCGACATCACGACTCACCTGGCTGGACGTGGAGATAACCACAACAACTACAACAACCAGCCCCGTCAGAGCACTTAATCAGAATTCCTGGGTACCCATCCACCCACCTTTGATCGTGCCAGACAACCGCTGGACGCCGACCACTAGTTGTGCCAGACCGAGTCTAAATTCGGTCTACTGGAGTGCACCGAGCACTAGAAGGTGCTGTTCGCCACCCAATAACTCCATGGCTCTGCTAGTGCCTGGTGGGCCAACTATGAAGCTTCTCTAGCCGCTGGACACCGCGTGGAATGGAATGACTTCAAAGCTGCTTTTCGTGCTCATTTCATCCCCGCTGGTCTCATGCAGAGAAAGTTCCAGAAATTTATGGATCTAAAACAAGGAGGGAGGAATGTCCTCCAATATTCTGAAGCTTTCAATCATCTTGCTCAGTACGCCACTGAGTATGTTAATACTGAGGAAAAGAAGAGATACGCATTCTTGCGTGGGATGAATGCCATGCTCAAGGAACGTCTGACTTGGCAGATGACTGGCACATACAATGATCTCGTCAATGCTGCCATTGGCCAGGAAGGCGCTATACGCCAAGTTGAAGAAGAAGACCGCAAGAGAAAGGCCCCTGCTACTGCCTCTATTGCCCTGCAAGTGAAGCAACGCCTGATATATACTTCACCCGCTGGACAACGTTTCCGGGCAGCACCACAGCAACAATTTCAGCAATGATTTGGCCCGAACTACTCAAGATGACCACAACAGCAGAACTTCCCACCTCGTGCACCTTATCAACAGCAGAACACTCAGCACCGTGCACCGTATCTGCAATAAGGGAGCCCGAGTGATCGTGCCCCACTGCTTGCTGATCGTGGAGGCAACTACCCTTGCTACAATTGTGGTCGTACTGGCCACTTTGCAAAGAACTGCACTACACCAAGGCGCAACAACAACAACAACCAGCGTTAGAACCAGAGCAGGAATGTGAATGCACCATCACGTGGTGCCCAAGTGAACTACACCAATGTGGAAGATATCCCTCAGGGCGAACCCATGCTAATCGGTATGCTGTCGCTCTATCGCCAGCCTGTCCTTGCACTTCTTGATTCTGGTGCTACACACAATTTCATTAGCCAAGCATGTGTGCAAAAACTTAATCTTCAACCCCAGAATATAGAAAGATGCTACACAATTCGTTCCCCTGCTGGGCAAATTAGTGCCAATCAAATAGTATGCAAAGCCCCTTTGGAAATAAACAAGAAAATCTACCCCACGGATTTTATCATGCTTAGCCACCAGGGAATTGACTTGATTTTGGGCATGTTTTGGATGAAAACCCATAGATCCTTGCTAGACATCGAGCCACACATCGTTCACATCAACTCCCCTTTGCATGGAAAGGACACATTTTCTCTAAACATCAATTCATCAAAAGCCTTGATTGTCCATCACTTGGAAGGGCAGTCGCTTGAGAACATCCCTGTTGTTTGCGAGTATCCGGACGTATTCCCCGAAGACATCTCTGGCCTACCACCTGACCATGAAGTGGAATTTAAGATATAGCTACAGCTAGGAATTTCTCCGATATCTCGTCAACCTTATAAAATGGCCCCGAATGAGTTGGACGAATTGAAAAAGCTGTTGAATGAGTTATTGGAAAAAGGATTCATTCGCCCAAGCACTTCACCTTGGGGCTGCCCTGCTATTTTTGTGAAGAAGAAGGACAAATCTCTGTGTCTCATTGTTGATTATTGACCTCTCAACGAAGTTACCAACAAGAATAAATACCCGTTACCACGAATTGATATCCTTTTTGATCAATTGGTTGGTGCTAAGGTATTTTCAAAAATTGACCTCCATTCGGGTTATCATCAAATCAAAATCAGAGCAGAAGATATTCCGAAAACCGCCTTTTCTACTAGATACGGATTATTCGAGTACCTAGTAATGTCATTCGGATTAACAAATGCCCTAGCTCATTTCATGTATCTCATGAATTCGGTATTCATGCCAGAGTTGGACAAATTTGTGGTAGTATTCATTGACAACATCCTCATCTATTCTAAGTCCATGGAAGAGCATGCTGAACATCTTCGCATTGTTCTTCAACGTCTACGAGATCACAAGTTGTATGCAAAATTCAGCAAGTGTGAATTTCGGTTGGACCGTGTGCCATTCCTTGGTCACATAGTCTTTGCAGAAGGAATCTCGATAGACCCTCGCAAAGTTCAAGACGTGCTAGATTGGAAGCCACCAAAAATAGTTCACCAAGTGTGCAGTTTCCTCGGGCTAGCTGGATATTATCGTAGGTTCATGCCAAATTTTTCTCGGCTGACCAAACCCATCATGGAGCTGCTGCAAAAGGAGAAAAAGTTTAATTAGAACAACAATTGCGAAGAAGCATTTCAAGCATTGAAGAAATTATTGACAACTGCCCCAGTACTGGCTCAACCCGACATCACCAAGCCGTTCGACGTATATTGTGATGCGTCTGGGACAGGACTTGGATGTGTGCTCATGCAAGAAGGTCGTGTCATAGCCTATGCATCTCGATAGTTAAGGAAGCATGAAGAGAACTATCCAACTCATGATTTGGAGCTAGCTGCAGTTGTACTTGCACTAAAAATATGGAGGCATTATTTGCTCGGCAACTTAGTGCACATCTACATAGACCATAAGAGCTTGAAATATATCTTCAACCAGACTGATCTAAACATGAGACAATGTCGATGGCTAGAACTGATTAAGGATTATAACCTGGAGATTCATTATCATCCAGGCAAGGCTAATGTAGTCGCTGATGCGTTAAGCAGAAAGGTTCACTTCAACAACTTAGAGCTAGAAGTTTAGGACCGAAATGACCACGAAACTAATTCAGAACCCAACCTTCACGTTTTACCTGCTGTAGTGATTAGCAACCTAAGTGTGCAATCTACCCTTCGTGAAGAAATCATTGCTGCACAGAAAGTTGACGTTGGTATGAATCATATCCGTCGAAATGTTGAAGATGGTAAGGCAAGATGCTTTACCCAAGACTCAAACAATACTCTATGGTTCAATAACCGTTTAGTAGTACCAAAGGACTTTGAACTTCGACGGAAAATCTTGGATGAAGCGCATCACTCAAAGTACTCCATCCATCCGGGTAGTAACAAAATGTACCAAGACTTGAAGAAGAATTTCTGGTGGACAAGGATGAAACGAGAAATTGCTTGATATGTCACAGAATGCGATACCTGTCAGAGAGTTAAGGCTGACCATTTGAAACAAGTTGGACTACTTCAACCATTAAGTATTCCAGCATTGAAATGGGAAGACATCAACATGGATTTTATTGTTGGTCTCCCTCTCAACTCTCGGAAGCACGATTCGATTTGGGTCGTTATAGACCGACTCACAAAATCTGCCCATTTCCTACCAATCAATAACACCTACAAGATAAAGCAATATGCAGAACTATACATAGCAAGAATTCTATGTCTTCATGGAGTACCCAAGACCATCGTTACGGATCGAGGCTCGCAGTTTGTCGCTCATTTTTTGGAACAACTGCATGCATCATTGGGTACCAAGCTGATCCGGAGTTCTGCTTATCATGCCACCACTGACAGACAAACAGAGCGTGTCAACCAGATTTTGGAAGATATGCTTAGAGCCTGTGTTTTAACACATGGTGGCAATTGGGACGAGTATTTGCCTTATGCGGAATTTTCATACGACAATAGTTACCAAGAGAGTCTGAAAATGTCGCCATTTGAAGCACTCTATGGTCGCAGTTGTAGAACACCTCTAAACTGGTCTGAATCTGGAGAAAGAGTAACCTTTGGTCCCGATCTTGTCAAAGATGCTAAAGAAAAAGTACATACCATCCAAGCCAATCTTAAAGCCGCTAAATGCCGTCAAGAGAAGTATGCAAACAGACGACACAGACGACTGTACTTCAACAAGGGCGATTACGTCTATCTCAAGGTGTCGCCTATGAAGGGTATCCAACGGTTTGGAGTCAAAGGAAAGTTAGCTCCCCGTTATATTGGTCCATTCCAGATTCTGGAACGATGTGGAAACGTGGCCTATAAGCTGGAGTTACCCGCTAATCTACATGGATTTCATCACACCTTCCATGTCTCTCAGCTTAAGCGATGTCTCAAGCCACCCATCGACAAAATTTTGGAAGAATATGACCAACTCCAACCCGATCTCACATACTCCGAACAACCCATGAAGATCCTCGACGAGAAAGAGCGCACAACCCGTAATAGAACCCTCAAATTCTACAAAGTTCAATGGAGTAACCACTCAGAAGTTGAGTCTACTTGGGAATTAGGAGAGTTTCTGAGAACTCACTACCCGAAATTTTGGTCGTCATACACAGGTATGTTTTGACCACCGTACTTCACTCTAGTTTGCCTTGATTCATAATCTCGGGACGAGATTTCTTTAAGGAGGGAGGGCTGTGACACCCCAGGTGTCTCACTTCATTTAACCAACAGAAGAGCTTAGGTCATGAACAACATAGCAGGAAATAATAAGACTCACTCTCTTTTTAATTAATTCTAGGCAAATAAAAACCCTGCAACCAAGTTATTGAAGCAATTCAAAAATTTCAATACAACTTATGCTAAATAAATTCATAATCATGTTGGTAATAATAAAATAGAATTTTATGAAATTATTGGGCATTTTATCTGCTTGGCAAGACCCTTAATTAATTAATTGATTCTTAAGTAACTAATTAATGCATTTAATTAATTCTAAAAATATGTTTATGAAAATTTCAAATAAAATTCACCAAAGTGTTCTCCACCATGTAAATAGTTAGTCCACCAATTTTCACTAATTTAGGAAATCCCTAGCTATTTTATTTCGATCTATTAAAAACCATAGTTGACTAGGGACCTTTTTGTGAGGATCTTGAAAGATCAGGGGGCGCACTACAAAATCCCCTTCTTCTCCCTCTCACTGGCCTTCCCCCCCCTGCCGACACCGGCGCACCGCCCGGGCCGCCTTCACTCCCCGCCACAGCGTCTGCTCTACCCTCAGCTCCTCCGCTCTGTCCCCTCACCACGCGTCCGCCCAACGGCCTTTGCTTTCCTCTTCTCCCCTCTGCACGTCACCGAACGAGCTGAGGTGTCGCCTACATGGCCTTTCCCAGAACAGAAAATGCCCAGAAATTAACAGAAATTGTCAATAACTATGAAAAACCATAGTAAATCGAATATAACTCCTTTGCGCCTCGAACAAATTTTGTTGAACTCATCTTCCAGTGCTCTATTATAGTAAATTGATAAGTCACCATCTCTATACATGCATTTTTATCAATATATTAAATTGTCCAGATAATGATTAAATCACCAGAAACTCTAGGAACCAAATTTAATTCTGATTTTTGGCATTCTTAATAATTACATAATTATCTATCACCACAATTTTTGGTTTAGAAAAATATGAATTATTTTTGGCTCTGGAATTTATTTAGTGTGGTTGCTTAAATTAATTCTAGTAATTATTTTATAATTAATTGGCCCCTGCCACTTGGCACAAAAATCACTCACACAAGTCTCTGTGCCTAGTAAATCACACAAGTCCAGAAACCTAAGTTTACTTAATTAAATTAAATTAATTGCTCATACCACTATTTTACTTTAATAAATACTAGTAATTAGAGTAATTATATCCAGAGGCTGTAAATTGGTAAAACTACAGTTCATCTATGTCCCTATTCATGATAAATCACTCAAGATCAGAATTGATTGGTTACTATTGTAATTGCTTAATTATTCTGAAGGACTATAGCAACCCTAAATAAATTATTAACACACATAAAATGATGAAACTCTAATTTGTTTCTTTGAAGCATATGGCTTCGAGAACATTGAAGCATATGGCTTCGAGAACATAATAATAATGTTAATCAACATTTAAAGACATTGTGCATCATATCATTGCATTCTACGGTATTTTGATAATACCTACAATTCAATTCTATCACATAGGCAACAACAACCCGGAGCAGGAAGAAGAGGATCTTCAGAAGGACCTTGATCCCCATGAGCAAGACGTTGTAGTTGCTAGCACTAACATCGATCCAGGCAAGCCCCGGTTTTCATTCGCCATTTTATAAAGTTGCTAGTTTTCAATATTACTAGTGTTTGTGATTATTGCATTAGGTCATAGGAGATGATTGGAACCCACTTGCATGATTCTCGTATGATCTATGCCACTGTCATTAGAACTTTGGTAGTATCGGTACTATGTCGCTATGCTTAGTAATTGCTAGACGCGCTAGATATCATTACTAAGAATGAACTTGACCACTAGAACGGGACTTATAAAAGAAGTTTATTTTGATGTCATGACAGGGTAGGGATGATGCATGTGTAGGTTTGCAGTAATACATGGGTGTTGACTGCGGTAGCCCTGCCTTGTCGAACCTAGGACCCGTCCGTGGTCGGCCCCTTGGTCAAGTATTGAACAGTATCGAATGCATGCTAGTCTATGGGCACTAGTAAACTGATATAGCATTGACGCGGCAATGAGGACGGTACCTAGTACAGTGGTCGTTGACCCTTCTGCTGCTGGAGTGGGCGGTTCATACCGCTAAGTACTGTTGGCAGGACGGCATGCCCACTCGCTGAGACTGGACCCGGACCGAGTTGTTTTTCGTCCTTGCAAAAGTGATGAGGACATCACTCCTATGGATACACACAACACTCCTCCAAATCTGGACTTGCAAGGTCCAATGACTAGAGCTCGTACACGACAACTAAATTTAGAGGTGAGCTCGTTCCTACGTTCTTCGCTATATGTTACTTTTGAGAATGGTTTGCTACCTAATGATTATTTTATGATTAGAAACCATGGAGAGGACCAGGAGATGATGGGAGAAGGATTTGGAAACGTGGAGGGCCAGCAAGGGCTTGGAAGCCAAAGTGGAGGCCCAATCAAAACCGACTTCAAGTCTGTTTCGGGGCCCAGGACCAGTCTGTACTAAAACGGTCGCCCAGGACGCATACGGACTCGGATTTGGACGTTCTACATATGCACGGAAAGATAAGGAGAAGACCTTTCCAATGCCGCCGGCCTCATGTCAAAATTCATCAGGAGTCATCGGGAATCGTCAAAACAAGAGAGAGTCCAGAATCTGTGTCGGTGCTGCGTCGCTTATTTTTTGTCTTTGGGCCTTGTATCTAGTTGAGCCCAATTCGTGGCGCGTTCAGAGGGTCTTGCACGACCCTAGGGTCTTTATATACAGCCACCACCGCACCATTAGGGTTCGGGTTTTGCTTAGATCAATTCTGTTCATAAACAGTTTCGCCGTTCATCGGTTTGTGAGACCCCAACTTCGAGAGTTTAATCATACATCTGCAATTGTGTTGCATTCTTCGTTGTTCTTGCTTGTGTTCTTGATTCGCAGGCAGGGATTAGCCTTCTCGGCGAGGTCAATCGTCTTTTGGACGGTTGATAACCAGAGGAGACGTCGTGCTGCGATTGCGGGGTTTAGAACGTGCTGTTCTGAAGCCGGATCGATTTGTGTTTCGCCTCCGACCAAATCAACTTACCAAGAACCTTTCGGAAGATCGGGAACCCTTGTCCACATCAAGTGGTAATCAGAGCTTCAGGTGCACCGTCAGGTTCATACTACCCTTTAGTTTTGTTTTCGTGTTCTTCCTATCGTCCACTGAAAATACCAAAAAAAAATTTTCCCCGCCCATAACCACGTGTTTAGCCTTTGCATATTTCAATTTCAGAATCCGTAGTGTTGAGTTTGTGCCCTAGTTCTTGTTTAGTCGCTGGTTTAGTTTGTGTTTTTGTCGTCAGTAGTGTTTCCCTTGCAACCCTAGCCGCCATCCCCCTCACCATCCTCGGTTTTGTCGGCTTTGTGTGCTAGGGTTGATTGATCAACACGCCCACCCTAATCCCACCCTAAACCTACCCTCACCACCTCGGACCAATTTTCATAAATTCCACTTTCCGCTGCATCCACCTCGCCAAAAAAACTCCCTACCCGACCCCAAGCCCGACTCGGATTTCACTGAAACCACCGGGTTCTTCAAAACCGATTCCGACACCCCTTCGGTAAAACAGCCATAACTTTTCGCTCGGTTGTCCGTTTTGGCTGAAATTTTTACAGCAGATTCTAGACGAAAAGTTGGGCATACCCACACTGGGCTACGCCCTGTGTGCCCTCGTCAAAAAATTAAAAAAAATCGGGAAGATAAAGAAAAAATTCATTCAAGTTGAAACCCGACGTTTTCTGAAACTTCAAGATTTTCTGTAGGCCACGTCCTAGCTCGGTTTGAGCTGAAATTTTTTGTGGTTTCTCCCTCTTTGCTAGTCAGTTGGAAAAAAATATAAAAAAAATAAAATCAAAAAAAAAGAAATTTGGGATTCCTACTAGTGCTCCATCTAGCCCCCTGAAATTTCTGAGTTTGGCTATTTTACACTAAGCCCCCTGTTATCGGCTGTGTCCCTTTGTCTCCTTGTTTCTTCTTTGCTATCACTACTGTTCTAGGACATAGTTAGACCAGCAACTAGGGACAAGTTACTTGGGTACTTATTCAGCTTTACTATCTGTTTTTGATTTGTGTGCCACTCATATATACATATTTGGCCTTCCTAGCTCTACATAGTTCTTCTGGACAGCACATAGGTTATTTGGTAACCCTTGCAATCGTGGAACACTTCTCCCTGGTATCCTTCGCTTTGTTGTTTTCAGAACTTTGTAAGAGCTTTGCAAGAAGCTTACTTTTGCTGTGTTGAGAGGCACCACTGCTTAGTAGTTTTGTAGGGATAACCTTCACTTTTTTGTTTCCTGTTTTGGTGTTTCTGATGTCAGGAAGCGACGGGGAGGGTGCTTCACCCTCAAAATTGGATGAGTGCGTGAGCCAAAATCAGTTACAGAAGGCTTTGCAGGCGGTTCAGAGTGATTTGGCAGAAACGATCACCAGGGCCGTCACCGACGCCGTCACCAAGCTTCACCTGGGAGAAAGCATTGAGCGGTTGGATAAGAGAGTCTCTAAGTTAACCGATCAGGTTGTCGAATTGGAGACCGCTCACAAGACCAACAACAACAACAACAACAACAACAACAACAACACCAACACCAACAACAACACCAACAACGACGTTGAAGGCGATCATGATGAAGCAACGGTGTATAAGGCTGATGGCACCGTCGATAGGTCAGCTACAAGGACCGCAAGGTTACGACGCCGTTTGCAATGTAACCCTCAAGGTATGGGTGGTTTCCACAACCACACCCGTCGCACACAAGGTAACTATGCTCCAGATGATCCGTATGCTAAAATTAAGTTTTCAATTCCTTCGTTTTCGGGTCAATACGATGGTGATGCTTACCTTGATTGGGAAATGACGGTAGAACAAAAATTTAATGCCCACCTTGTTCCTGAACAACATAGAGTTAGACAAGCCACTAGTGAGTTTAAGGACTTTGCTATTGTTTGGTGGAGTGGTCTAGCTGCTGAAACCGATTTGCCTACTACTTGTGAAGAACTTAAGGTAGAAATGCGTGATCGTTTTGTTCCTCCTTCTTTTTATAGAGAAATTCGTAATAAACTACAGCGTTTAGATCAAGGAGATAAAACTGTTCAGGAGTATTTTAGTGAGCTTCAGAAGGGTTTGATTCGTTGTGCTGTGGTTGAAAAAGTAGAGGATCAGATTTGCCGCTTTTATTCTGGTTTGAGAAAAGAAATTCAGGACATCCTTGATTATAAAGAATTTTATACCCTCAACCAGTGTTTCCAGTATGCTATGCTTGCAGAGAAAGAATCACAGGGACTTTTCCAGGCTTTTGAGGAGTACAGCAAGTCCAGGAATTTCTACCCACCACGGCCGACGGGGACTTCGGGGCTGCCCAAGCCATCTTTCCGGCCGCCCCCACCAGCTAGTGTTGTTTCTGCAGCACCAAGATCAGCCCCTGCCCCTTCTACGCGCTCAGGTAAAAATTCTGTGCAGGTACCGGTTAGTAGTGCCTCCTCTGTTGCTTCGACGGGACGCACTACAGGGATTCAGTGCCATCGCTGCCATGGTCTTGGCCATGTGCAGAAAGATTGCCCAAGTAGGCGGGCATATGTGGCGACAGATGATGGCGGTTACATGAGCGCCTCCGATGTGGAGGATGAGGAGGAGGATGTCGCTGCCACCAGCGGTGACCTCGTCCTTGGAGGCGGAGATACCACGGGCTATATGAATATTATTGTGCAGCGTGTGCTTAGCACACAAGTCCAGCAACCCGAGATGATGCAGCGACATAACTTGTTCCAGATTTTCTTCGTCATCAAGAACCGTCGGGCACGTGTCATCATTGATGGAGGAAGCTGCAACAATTTGGTGAGTTCTGATGTGGTTAAGAAGCTTGATTTGACCACACGCCCACATCCACATCCATACTACATTCAGTGGTTAAATGACTCTGGAAAAGCTAAGGTAACACAAACTTGCAGAGTTCCTTTTTCCATTGGTTCCTATGTGGATTCTGTTGATTGTGATGTTGTACCCATGCAAGCTTGTTCACTTTTATTGGGTAGACCTTGGGAATTTGATAATGATGTTGTACACCATGGTAAAAGTAATAAGTACACTTTTATGTATAAAGGAACTAAAATTACTTTGTTACCAATGACCCCTGCTGAAATTGTACAAGCTGATTTAGAACGAGCTGCTAGTTTGAAAAATAAACGCCCTGAAATTCAGCAACCTGTTAATTCTGCTTCTACACCAAGTAATGTTAATGATTCTTCATGTTCTAAGGGTGCTGCAATTAAATT
This sequence comes from Eleusine coracana subsp. coracana, assembly GCA_032690845.1. Taxonomy (NCBI): domain Eukaryota; kingdom Viridiplantae; phylum Streptophyta; class Magnoliopsida; order Poales; family Poaceae; genus Eleusine; species Eleusine coracana. Next base: position 22,966,020 of record CM064434.1, read on the forward strand.
ACAAGGTCGTTCATGTCTTGCCACAAAATCTGAGCTTGCTGAAATTTCTGCTGATGATATTTGCTATGCTTTGATATGCAAACAAGCCTTGTTTTTGCTTGGTGATATTGCTTCTAGTGCTTTGCCTCCTGCTGTCACTAACCTTTTGCAGGAGTATGACGATGTTTTCCCAGCTGAGATACCCCCGGGATTGCCACCTTTGAGAGGGATTGAGCATCAAATTGATTTGATTCCTGGTGCTACTTTACCAAACCGTGCTGCTTATAGGACCAACCCTGAGGAGACTAAGGAGATACAACGACAAGTCCAAGACCTTTTGGATCGTGGGTATGTTCGTCAATCACTTAGTCCTTGTGCTGTTCCTGTACTTTTGGTTCCTAAGAAAGATGGTTCTTGGCGTATGTGTGTAGATTGTAGAGCCATTAATAACATTACTATTAGGTATCGTCATCCTATTCCTAGGCTAGACGACATGCTTGATGAGTTATGTGGTGCTATAATTTTCACTAAAATTGATTTGCGTAGTGGCTACCATCAAATTAGAATGAAACTTGGAGATGAATGGAAAACAGCTTTCAAAACCAAATTCGGGTTGTATGAGTGGTTAGTAATGCCTTTTGGGTTAACTAATGCACCCAGTACTTTCATGCGTTTGATGAATGAGGTTTTAAGACCTTTTATTGGCAAATTTGTGGTTGTTTACTTTGATGATATCTTGATTTATAGCAAATCCACGGATGATCATATGATTCATTTGCGTGCTGTTTTTGATGCTTTGCGAGTTGCACGTTTATTTGGTAACCTTGAGAAGTGCACCTTTTGCACGGATCGAGTCTCTTTTCTTGGCTATGTTGTGACTCCACAGGGAATTGAGGTGGATGAGGCGAAGATTGAAGCCATAAAGAGCTGGCCTGTACCAAAAACTATCACACAGGTGAGGAGTTTTCTTGGTCTTGCAGGTTTCTACCGCCGCTTTGTCAAAGATTTCAGCACCATTGCTGCACCATTGCATGAGTTGACAAAGAAGGGCGTTGGCTTCCATTTTGGTAAGGTACATCATGAGTCTTTTGATGCTTTGAAGGACAAACTTACACATGCACCATTGCTGCAATTACCCAATTTTGATAAGACTTTTGAGCTTGAATGTGATGCTAGTGGTATAGGCATTGGTGGTGTTCTGATGCAAGATGGTAAACCTGTTGCATACTTTAGTGAGAAAATTACTGGGCCTGTTTTGAATTATTCCACGTATGATAAGGAACTATATGCACTTGTACGTTCTTTAGAAACGTGGCGTCATTATTTGTTGCCCAAAGAATTTGTTATTCATTCTGATCATGAATCACTTAAGTATATTCGTTCTCAAGGCAATTTGAACCGTAGACATGCTAAATGGGTTGAGTTTATTGAGTCTTTTCCTTATATTATTAAACATAAGAAAGGGAAGGATAATGTGATTGCTGATGCTTTATCGAGGCGATATACTTTGTTGTCTCAACTTGATTGTAGAATTTTTGGACTTGAGGCAATTAAAGAACAATATGTTGTTGATGTCGATTTTAAAGATGTATTGCTGCACTGTAAAGAAGGTCGTGCTTGGCACAAATTTGTGTTGAATGATGGATTCTTGTTTAGAGCTAACCGCCTATGCATTCCAGTTGGTTCCGTTCGTCTTTTGTTGTTGCAGGAGGCGCATGGAGGTGGATTGATGGGTCATTTTGGTGCTAAGAAGACAGAGGATATTTTGGCCACACACTTCTTTTGGCCAAGGATGAGGAAAGATGTTGAGCGTTTTGTTGCTCGCTGCACTACATGTCAAAAAGCTAAGTCTCGATTGAATCCACATGGTTTATACATGCCACTTCCTGTTCCTTCTATTCCTTGGGCGAATATTTCTATGGACTTTATTTTAGGACTGCCTAGGACTAAGAGGGGGAGCGATAGCATTTTTGTTGTCGTGGATCGTTTTTCCAAGATGGCACACTTTATATCATGTCATAAAACTGATGATGCTAGTTATATTGCTGATCTTTTTTTCAAAGAAATTGTACGTTTGCATGGTATGCCTTCTACTATTGTTTCAGATCGTGATGCAAAATTCTTGAGTCATTTTTGGCGCACGCTTTGGAATAAGTTGGGTACAAAGTTGTTATTTTCTACAACTTGTCATCCACAAACTGATGGACAAACTGAGGTTGTGAACCGCACTTTGGGTACTATGTTGCGAGCTGTTTTGAAGAAAAATTTGAAGCAATGGGAAGAATGCTTACCTCATGTTGAGTTTGCTTATAATCGGGCAACACATTCTACTACCAAGGTAAGTCCATTCAAGGTAGTGTATGGTTTTGATCCCCGTACTCCACTTGATATACTTCCTCTACCTATTAATGAGAGAGTTCATATTGATGCTAAGGAGCGTGCTGAATTTATTTTGCAAATACATGAGACCACTAGACTTAGCATTGAAAAGATGAATGAAAAGTATAAAATTGCTGGTAGTAAGGGAAGAAAGGAAGTAAAGCTTGATGTAGGAGATTTAGTGTGGTTACACTTAAGGAAGGATAGATTTCCAGAATTGAGAAAGTCTAAACTAATGCCTAGAGCTGATGGTCCATTCAAAATAATAGAGAAGATTAATGATAATGCATACAAACTTGAGTTGCCTCCCGAGTTCGGGGTTAGTCCTATTTTTAACATTTCAGATTTGAAACCATACTTGGGAGAAGAGGATGAGCTTGAGTCGAGGACGACTCCACTTCAAGAGGGGGAGGATGATGAGGACATCACTCCTATGGATACACACAACACTCCTCCAAATCTGGACTTGCAAGGTCCAATGACTAGAGCTCGTACACGACAACTAAATTTAGAGGTGAGCTCGTTCCTATGTTCTTCGCTATATGTTACTTTTGAGAATGGTTTGCTACCTAATGATTATTTTATGATTAGAAACCATGGAGAGGACCAGGAGATGATGGGAGAAGGATTTGGAAACGTGGAGGGCCAGCAAGGGCTTGGAAGCCAAAGTGGAGGCCCAATCAAAACCGACTTCGAGTCTGTTTCGGGGCCCAGGACCAGTCTGTACTAAAACGGTCGCCCAGGACGCATACGGACTCGGATTTGGACGTTCTACATATGCACGGAAAGATAAGAAGAAGACCTTTCCAATGCCGCCGGCCTCATGTCAAAATTCATCCGGAGTCATCGGGAATCGTCAAAACAAGAGAGAGTCCAGAATCTGTGTCGGTGCTGCGTCGCTTATTTTTTGTGTTTGGGCCTTGTATCTAGTTGAGCCCAATTCGTGGCGCGTCCAGAGGGTCTTGCACGACCCTAGGGTCTTTATATACAGCCACCGCCGCACCATTAGGGTTCGGGTTTTGCTTAGATCAATTCTGTTCATAAACAGTTTCGCCGTTCATCGGTTTGTGAGACCCCAACTTCGAGAGTTTAATCATACATCTGCAATTGTGTTGCATTCTTCGTTGTTCTTGCTTGTGTTCTTGATTCGCAGGCAGGGATTAGCCTTCTCGGCGAGGTCAATCGTCTTTTGGACGGTTGATAACCAGAGGAGACGTCGTGCTGCGATTGCGGGGTTTAGAACGTGCTGTTCTGAAGCCGGATCGATTTGTGTTTCGCCTCCGACCAAATCAACTTACCAAGAACCTTTCGGAAGATCGGGAACCCTTGTCCACATCAAAAAGGTTGCCATATACAACCTTAATTGGTGCATTTGTGTCGTGTATCTCGGGTTATCCCAGCTGGTGTAAATCAATTGCAATTGCTGTCCCTCGCAGTAATGAGTACCACTTGGCCATTGAGTCATCACGTAGTTGCACATGGTACTTGGGAATTGATTATGATGCTTATGATTGTTGTTACTATTATTGCTCTTATTTTGCACTTACCTTATGTATTGCTTTATTAGCTTATTGTTGCCACTAAAGTTACCTTCTGCTCTATCCAGTTAGTTTGAGAAGTAAAACTTGATAGAACTAATAGGTTGCTTAGTGCGAGTCTTTTCAAACAAGCCACCTATTAGAGCCATTGCGTGCCTAGATGTCCGACGGGTAAGTCTTGCTGAGTAATTAGTACTCAGGCTTTGTGCCATTGTTGTTTCAGGTAATGAAGAGGTAGAATTGCCTGAGAATGTGCTGCCCTAGGACATGCAAGTCCCTAAGGGTTGGACTGCCCACTGGGAGTCCGACTCGCCACCGCAGTATTGATGTGTGTTGCTAGAGTGATGGTTCTTCGGGCACGAACCATTACTATGCTGTATCGTTGAGCTCGTAGCTTCTTATAACGATTTGCTTCCGCTGTTTTCAAAACATTATGAATTTGTAATATTCCGCTGCACTCTGATGACCAATTGATGTAATAGTAAATTTAAATTTGAACCAATGTTGTCTATCAAGTGTCTGCATTATCAGCACCGTCGGGACCTCGATCCTCCGGGGAGGGGAGCCACAGTTTTCATTAATCAAGAACAAAAATTGGTGGCTCAAAGATGATCAGATACCGTCCTAGTCTCAACCATAAACGATGCTGACCAGGGATCGGCGGATGTTGCTTATAGGACTCCGCCGGCACCTTATGAGAAATCAAAGTCTTTGGGTTCCGGGGGGAGTATGGTCACAAGGCTGAAACTTAAAGGAATTGACGGATGGGCACCACCAGGCGTGGAGCCTACGGCTTAATTTGACTCAACACGGGGAAACATACCAGGTCCAGACATAGCAAGGATTGACAGACTGAGAGCTCTTTCTTGATTCTATGGGTGGTGGTGCATGGCCGTTCTTAGTTGGTGGAGATTTTCTAGTTAATTCCATTAATGAACAAGACCTCAGCCTGCTAACTAGCTATGCGGAGTTATCCCTCCGCAGCTAGCTTCTTAGAGGGACTATGGCCGTTTAGGCCACGGAAGTTTGAGGCAATAACAGGTCTGTGATACCCTTAGATGTTCTGGGCCGCACGCGCGCTAAACTGATGTATTCAACGAGTATATAGCCTTGGTCGACAGGCCCGGGTAATCTTGGGAAATTTCATCGTGATGGGGATAGATCATTGCAATTGTTGGTCTTCAATGAGTAATGCCTAGTAAGCGTGAGTCATCAGCTCGCATTGACTACGTCCCTGCCCTTTGTACACACCGCCTGTCGCTCCTTTTGATTGAATGGTCCAGTGAAGTGTTCGGATCGCGGCGATGGAGGCGGTTTGCTGCCATCGATATCACGAGAAGTCCATTGAACCTTATCATTTAGAGGAAGGAGAAGTCGTAACAAGGTTTCCGTAGGTGAACCTGCGAAAGGATCATTGTCATGACCCTAAACCAAAACTAACCGTGAACTTGCCATCCATACTGCCGGGTGATGGGTCTTGCAACCATTGCTTGGTCTATATAGAAGGTGGTGGTCCAAAAGAACCTACGGCTCCATATGGCGTCAAGGAAAACTAATATTGCTTTAACGGTGGTCACATTTGGCATGCCGTATGTACCCGTTCAGCGATGCATTGTTAAGTCGCATGCTCTCGGCAACGGATATCTTGGCTCTCGCATCGATGAAGAACATAGCAAAATGTGATACCTGGTGTGAATTGCAGAATCCCGTGAACCATCGAGTTTTTGAACGCAAGCTGCGCCCAAGGCCTTTTGGTCGAGGGCACGTCTGCCTGGGCATTACGTCAAAAGACACTCCCCACCATTTCATGGTGTGGACATGGATTTGGCTCCTTATGCCTTAGGGCGTGGTGGACCAAAGATGGAGCTGCCGGTTGTGCCGATCGTAGCACAAGGTGGATGACGAATGTTGTTCTCACTACTTTGATCGAAATAGCTCCAATGATTCAATGGCTCTCTGGACCCATGGACTGAAGTGCATTTTTATCGAACTGCGACCCCAGGTCAGTCGGGACTACTCGCTGAATTTAAGCATATAAATAAGCGGAGGAAAAGAAACTTACAAGGATTCCCCTAGTAACGGCGAGCGAACCGGAAATAGCCCAGCTTGAGAATCGGCAGGATTAAACCCCATCTGAATTGTACTCTGGAGAGGCATCCTCAGAGACGGACTGGACCCAAGTTCCCTGGAAAGGGACGCCTAGGAGGGTGATAGCCCCGTCCGTCCCGGACCCTTTCTCACCACGAGGTGCTGTCATCGAGTCGGGTTGTTTGGGAATGCAGCCCAAACCGGGCGGTAAACTCCGTCCAAGGCTAAATACATATGAGAGACCAATAGCGAACAAGTACCGCGAGGGAAAGATGAAAAGGACTTTGAAAAGGGAGTCAAAGAGTGCTTGAATTTGCCGGGAGGGAAGCGGATGGGGGCCGGCGATGCGCACTGGCCGTATGCGGAACGGCCTTTGCTGGTCCGCCACTCGGCTCGGAGTGTGGATTGTTGTCGGTTGTGTCGACGGCCTAAGCCCTGGGGCCTCAGGTGCCTCTGGTAGCCATCGTCGGTGCAGCCGGTTACCACGCGCTGCATGGCATGTCCCTCTGGGACACTGCACTGCAACGGCCTACGAGCTCCCCATCCGACCCGTCTTGAAACACGGACCAAGGAGTTTGACATGTGTGTGAGTCAACGGGTTCTGAAACCTGGGATGCGCAAGGAAGCTGATGAGCGGGAGGCCCTAACGGGCTACACTGCTGGCCGACACTGATCTTTTGTGAAGGGTTCGAATTGGAGCATGCCTGTCGGGACCCAAAAGATGGTGAACTATGCCTGAGCGGGATGAAGCCAGAGGAAACTTGTCATACCCAGCCCAGCAAGCGACCAAGTCCATGGTGAGAATTAGTCCATCCCTAAATCCCTACATACAACTTGTTTAAAGTTTGAGCATACAATTTAATTTCTATTGGATTTTTAAAGTGGGAATTTAGAACCAACGTTGTGTTTACCAACTGGCTGCTCTTAATGCCGGTGCTAATCGCTAGTTATTTGGCCATGCAAACTGACATCATTTAAGCCTTAGTGCACCACTAGTTTAATCACCCACTCACGTTGCGGTTAATTACCAAGTAATTACACTATGGAGGCAGACATGCATGAGACGTTTGAGCTTTTGACGGTAGAGCCTCCAATCCTAGCTAGTATAAATAGCACCCCACCCATAGCTTTGAGCTTGCACCTGGCAACTCCAACGATCGTAGGGGAAAGGAAGGAGAGCAAGCTGAGGCTGGAGTGCTGCCGGAGTGCAGTGTTGTCCAGTCGAAAGGCGAGGCACCTAGACGGGCGACTAGTCTGACGTTCTACATTTTCAAGGCAAGCTGCGTACACACCTTGGTGCATTCTGATCCTATCTCATCAACATAGTTTATTTAAATGTGTTTTAATTTTTTTTTATTTGTCACGTATGTTCTTCTTAAGTCAAATTGATGCATTGACCTATTGTGCATGGGATTGTGGTATTTCGGGTTTGTGGTGCGAGGCACCTCGGTGGTTAGTAGTATGATGGTGATAATTTTCAGTTAAGATAACAACAAAATTTGGTGGCTCATTAGTTCATGATGTACTAGTACCACCATGGCTTGTATGGGCGAGTATAAGCTATTACCTGCATAGAGGACGATATAACCCACATGTAGTTGTAGGAAGCGGCAGAGGCCGTATGATTGGCTGGTTGCAGACCGAGTCAGACCGGCCAACGATGGGTTGCGGACCGAGTCGGACCTGTCGGGTGGGCTCTTTATCATAGCTCATGTACGAGAAATCTTATATTTTCCTCGGGTCTGCTGCGCGTAAAATGAATCGCGTAATTGGCCTGGCAAGAGTATTCGAGGAAATCTATGGAAAAAGGGTACACCTCTGCACAACGCACAAATGTGAATATTCACTCCTTTCGCACCCAGGTTATAAATGGGTTGGCCACGTTTACTATCAGCCCCACCAAATAGTTTTCATAATACTAAAATATGTTTTTTTTTCCATAGCAAAATGTTTTACAAAACTCATTTGCACCTTGGAATGTTGGCTCATTGTGGAAGACGAGAATTCCTTGGAAAATGAAATGGCATAAATCCTTTATTTCTATTTTATTTCTTGCTAAGTTTTATACTCATTAGATTTAGTTGCATGTGGTGTATGCAATGGGTCAGTCTGATTTACCTTATGAGGCAATAGAGGCTGGTGGCATGACATTTGAGGAAGTGGATCAGGATAAAAGCTCGGTTATGAAATATGGAGGAGCTGATGGAGCTGCGAGTCTGGATGATGGAGCCGACTTCTATTAAACTACAACATTGGGTTGTAATAAAATAAGGGGAAACTTTAGAGTTTGTAATCATGTGACGTTCAACCAATAAATTCCATGCATATTCTGTCCACTTCAAATGTAAATTTTGTTTACATTTTGTCTTGGCCTTTGACCGTGTAACTGTTACAGCTAGACCCCTCCTCGAGATTATATGGGACTTAAGTTGCTAGTGGTTGCTAAGTCTTTATCAATTATTGCTAAGACTTATTATATTCCAAGAAAAGATGATGACAACACCACCTGCCACTCTTGCTGGAGCAAAGCTGCTCCTATGGGTCATGCTACAACACGTTGGGGCAATAATTGAACCATTGTACACCACCTCAGTTGATGCCAAGCACAACCTTTACACTTCAAAGGTGACGGTTCATGTGGATGGGACTGAAGAAACAAGTGCTACGGAATTGACATTTGAGCAGACAAGTAACCATGCCGAAGAGGCGGAACAGGCAGTGGCATTTCAAGCGACACAATACCTACGTTCAGAGTATCACAAGGACAAAGAGGGATGCCCGTTACAATGTATCCCGTTGTCTCGTGAGTACAAAAATCAGATTTTTACCGGCACCGACTATATGAACAGGAATGCAGACTAACCAGAGGGCATCCCTGAGGAGGAATGTCAACAAAGGGATAAACTTTGGTGGAAGGATTTTGTCATTTCGACCATGGAGGGTGTGCGTCGCTCTATGGCACAAGCATTTGCACTAGAAAAACAAAGGCGAGAGGATGCGGAAAGCTCAGTAACGAGGAAGCATCGTCGGATCCAAACACTTAATCAGCAGGTTGCTCAATGGGACGTACAAGTGCAAGAACGTGATCAGACTATCGCTGCACTTGAGGCTCAGGTTCATCAGCTGCAGCAGGAACTACATGCTGCGCAGGAGCCGCTACTCCCAGATGAAGAACCAGAAGAAATCATTGAAGAGGAGCCACCTGAAGGCGATGACAAGCGGTGTGAATGGTCCAAATAATTAAATAAAACTGAAGTTAGCCATGCACGGAATAGAGTCATGAAGTTTAAATAAAATATTATAGTGTTTATGTACTACTGATGCATGGCACGTATAAATAAAAGTGAATATTCTGTTATCTTTGTGCCATTTAATCTCCTGCGGTTGCACTACATTTCTTTCTCATATTTATCAACATCATTATCACAGATGGAGAATGGCAACGGTGGTGGTAATGGAGAACAAATTGACAATAATGGAGGTGGATTAAACAAATAACTTCCGCCATGAAGTGCCACCCCCTCCGCCATATCAATTTGCTCCTGGTGGCATGGACTTTGCAGCTTTTGGGGCAATGATGACTCAGTGGTTCGATTGCTCTCAAAGACAGGCACTCGAAGCTTAAACTGAACTACTTGACCGTGTGCTGGGTGCAAATCGCATACCAATCCAGAGACCTGAACATAATCCCAGGGCAAGGTTATCTGAATTTAAGAAGACACACCCACCCACTTTTGCAGGAACAGTAGAACCTCTAGATGCCGACAATTGGTTGCTGGAAATTGAAAGGAAGCTAGAGGTCGTTCAGTGCACTGATGAAGAAAAAGTATTATATGCAACTAATCAGCTCACCGGCTGAGCAGCTACATGGTGGGTTAATTTGCTCCAAAGCTGACCAAATGCTCCAGAAATGACTTGGCTAGAGTTTAAGGAGCGATTCCGGAGGAACCACATACCTGATAGCATAATTGATAAAAAGAAGAATGAGTTTAGAGATTTGTGCCAAGGCAACATGTCAGTACAAGATTATCTCCATAAATTTACTCAGCTATCACGCTACGCTAGTGAAGATGTCAACACTGAAGCGAAGAAGGTTGAATGATTCCAGCATGGCTTACGTCTAGAGATCCGTGTACTGACTAAACCGATGAGAGTCACAGAGTTTCAGGATTTGGTTGACAGGGCAATAAGCATCGAGGAGGAGTGAGGCTCCCCTTCCCGGAGGATCGAGGTCCCAAAGGTGCTGATAACGCAGACACTTGATAATACAACAATGATCCAAATGTAAGTTCAATTATTACATCAAAGTGCAGCGGAATTACAAGTTCATGAAGTTTTGAAAATAGCGGAATCGAAATAACAATAAAATCTATGAGCTCGACGATACAGCATGGTGATGATTCATTCCCGAAGAATCAACACCCTAGCAGCACTCACAATCACTGCGGCGGCAGATCAGACTCCCAATGGGCAGTCCAACCCTCTACAGGCAATTCTATTTTCTCAGTACCTGAAAACCACAAAAGCATAAAGCCTGAGTACTAATTACTCAGCAAGACTTGCAATGGCTCTAATAGGTGGCTTGTTTAAAAAGGACTCGCACTAGGCAACCTATTAGTTCTATCAAGTTTTATTTTCAGATTAAATGGGTTGTGCTGAATATAACTTTAGTTGCAACAATAAGATAATAAAACAATACATAAAATAAGTGCAACAGTAGAACAATAAAATATACCAGTAATAACCAATACAAATCCATATCCATGATATCATGTGCAACTACGTGATTGGCGCGGTGAACAAGCGGTACTCATTACGGCGAGGGATAGCAATTGCAATTGATTTACACCAGCTGCGAAAACCCGAATAACATGACACATACGCACCAATTAGGGTCGTATATGGCAACCTTTCACAAGAAAAACCACCCACATCCAGACCCGGGTGTGGTGACGTCGAGTGGGCATGCCGTCCTGCCAACAATACTTCATGGTATGGACCACCCACTCCCGCAGCCGAGGGGTCCTAAGACTGATGCACCTTAACCGTTCTTGATATAAGCGATCTTTAATCCTACATCGGTTTACTAGTGCCCATGAAACTAGCATGCATTCGGTACTATTCAAAACTTGATCAAGGGGCCGACCACGGACGGGTCTTAGGGTGGGCAAGATAGGGCTACCGCAGCCAACACCCATGTGTTGCTGCAAACCTACACATGCAAATTCCCTGTCCGGCCAAACATTAAAATAAACTTCTTTTACATAAGTTCCATTTTAGTGACCAAGTTTATTCCATAGTAATCATGATAACTACCGAGACATATCAATTACTAAGCATAGCATCTTAGTACCGAACCTACCAAGTTTCTAATAAAAACAACATAGGTCATTTGGGGAAAACATGCAAGTTGGGTTCCAATCAACTCCTATGACCTAATGCAACAATTCAAGCATAGACACTAGTAGTGAATTAAACTAGCAAAACCTTATAAAGAGGCTAATGCATATCGGGGCTTGCCTAGATCCACGCAAGTGTTAGCTACTATAGTCCCTTGATCCTCAAGCTCTTGGCCCTGCTGGACGTTGGGCTCCTGCTCCTGAGTGTCGTTACCTATTGATGAACAAGGGTTAACGGTAGTGTTGAAATACCATTACATGCAATGACTTGATGAATGCAACAAATGATGGATGCATATTGCATTAGAGTGTGGGTGCCAACAACCTTATTAAAAAGTTCTCGAAGCCATGTGCTTCAAAGAAACAAATTAGGTTTTCGTTATTTCATGTGTGTGGATCATTTTAATTAGGATTGTAATAGCTTGAGAACAATTAAACAATTTAAAATAGTAACAAGATGATTCTGGACTTGAGTGATTTATCATGAACAGAGACATATATGAAGTGCATTTTTACCAAGTTATAGCCTCTGGACAGTATTATTTTAATTACTAGAATTTATTCAAGTTAAAGCATTACTTAATTAATAGAATATTAAATACTGCATATTTGACTTAGCCAAAAATCAGGGTGATGCATTAACATGAAACAACAGTGCATGCAAAAGATAAGAATTAATTTCCATTCCTAGAATTATTAAGGATTTATTTGGTGTTTGGACAAGTTATTTTATTAACTAAATTTATTAACAGAGGCAGTTGGTTATTATTTTATTAATATAAGGCACATTATTATGAAGCTAACAAAATTGATTTGAGGTCATTTGGACTTAAAATGAATTTAATATGCATTTTTGAAGTTCCATCAGTTTTCTGGTATTTCCTGGGTTTAAACAATTAACACGTCAGCGCCATGTGGCAGCCACAACAGCGCCAACTGGACGCCAGCTCAGCTGCCAGTCAGCTTCACTGGAGCGCGGCGGCGCGCGGCCGGGGCTCGCCGGAGGGCTCGCTGCTGGCGATCTTAGGCGGCGGAAGCTCGCTGCGGAAGGGGAAAAACGATGTGCGCGACGAGGTGAGGAGACTAGGGGGTTCGTGACATCGGAAACTTACCGGAGATGGGTCAGCGACGAGCGGCGGCGGAGAGAGGAGGTCCGGCGATGTCGCGGGGTGGACTCGGGGCAGCAAACCGACTGCGGCTGGCTCCGACAGCATCACGGGGGCACGGCGGGGATCGGCATCAGGTCGGTGACCGTCGGGGAAAGCCGGAAGGTAGGGCTCACCGTGGAGGCGGCTCGGACACGGCGGCGCGGAGATGATCGGCCGGGAAAAAGTTTGTTTCCGGTGTTCTTGCTCGAGGAATCAAAGAAGCGAACGGTCAGGAGTGATCGTGAGAAGCTTGCGCATCTAATGAGAAGAAGAAAGGGAGACGGGGTTCACCAGGGTCGTCGGAACTCGGGAGTGCGTCGTCTGCGGCCGTCGGGGAACAGGGTTCGGAGATTCTTCAAATTATTTGAGCTCACCGGAAGATTGCGCGATCTATTGTGCGGGAATGTAGCAGGAAGATAGGCGCGTTCGCTAGTGCTCTCGGTGTGGCTCGGTGTTGAGGGATTTGGCCGAAAACGAGCTCGAGATTGGCTCTGGCAATGGCGGAAGATGGTTGGGGGAGAAAGGAGTGAACAGGGGGGTATTTATAGGCCAAGGGGGCTCGGTTTCTTGGTAGACAATGGAGGTAGGTGCGTGTGCGTGGCTGGAGCAATGCTGGGGCTCGGGGAGCCGTTGGCGTGGGGGAGAAAGCAGCGCGGTGTGGCAGCAGAGGCAGAGCGTGGCAGGGCAAAAGCAACTCACTTGCTTGTCCGGTAGTGGCGTGCAGCGAGGGAGGAGGGCAGGGTGAGGTGACAGGCGATCACGCACGGGCTCTGGTGATGCCGGGTGATGGGGAGCAGTCGGGAGCCGGGAAACGAGGAGCACGGCAGAGTCAAGCGATGTGGCGGTGCAGCATTGCCTTGGGCAGAGGCGAAGGGGACCTAGAGCATTGGCAGCTAGCGGCGGGCACGAGAAAAGGGAGCAGGAGTGAGAGGACGGGGCGGTCACGCACGGGCGAGAGCGGCTGGTGCCGGGAACCAGTCGAAGCTTCGGCCAGTGGCCATGGCGGCAGGACTGCACTGGCTTCAGGCAGGGAAAAAGTAACACGGAGCCGTGGCGGGTAGCGGCGAGCTGCTGGGAGATGCGCGCGGGGATGCGACGCGACCTCGTGGCGGGGCGGCGAGTACCGAGGCGGTGGTAGGGAATCGCGCGGGCGCGCGCGTGGGGGAGGCGACGGGAGTTAGAAGACAGGGATTTTTGCAGAATGGACCCCAAGGTTTCAAAAAGATTGCAAAGAGGTCCCTGGTTTAGTTTTAATTGATTTAAATTACTTCCTTAATTCCAATTAAACTGAAATTTGAATTGTGGTTTAATTAAGATATGAGCAATTCATTTGTGAAGTATTTTTGGTCAGACAAGAAATAATTTAATTGGAATTATTAATTAAAGTGAAATCAATTCTAGGGTTAAACCATTTAATTAATTGACTTCTTAATGAAATAAAATTCTGGTTTTTGGTCCAATATTCTAATTCATTAATTTCATAATTCTAATGTAATTATTTGGCCCATGTTTTATAGAAATTTAATTTGTTTTAAATTTTTGCTTGCAGGGTTTTAATTTAACTTGGAGAAATTCCAATTTTTATCTTGTCCTTATTATTTCATGCTCAAACTTGAGTCCAAAATTTTTGGCAATTTGTGCTAAGCAAGAAATGAGACACCTGGGTGTCACAGCCCTCCCTCCTTAAAGAAATCTCGTCCCGAGATTAAGAACAAAGCAGACTAGAGAGGGGCAAAAATTTACCTGTGAATGAAGACCAGAATTCCGGGTAATGAGTACTCAGAAAGTCTTCCGATTCCCAGGTGGATTCATCTTCTGAGTGATTACTCCATTGCACTTTATAAAATTTGAGGGTTCTTTTGCGGGTGGTGCGTTCTTTTTCATCAAGGATTCTTATTCGGTGCTCGGAGTAGGTGAGGTCCAGTTGAAGATGATCATACTCTTCCAAGACAACATCAATTGAAGGTTTGAGACATCGTTTCAGTTGAGACACATGAAACATGCTATGTACTCCAGCCAGATTTGGTGGTAACTCCGGCTTGTAGGCGACTTGACCACATCTGTCCAAGATTCTAAATGGGCCATTGTAGCGGGGTGCTAATTTTCCTTTGATTCCAAATCGTTGAATGCCCTTCATTGGTGACACTCGGAGATAGACAAAATCATTCTTGTTGAAAAACAATGGCCTGCGTCATCGGTTTGCATACTTTTCTTGACGACATTTAGCAGCCTTGAGATTTACTTGAATTGTCCGAACCTTTTCTTCTACATCCTTGATGAGGTCAGGACCAAAAGTTACTCATTCTCCTGATTTAGACCAATTCAACGGTGTTCTACAACTCCGACTGTAAAGTGCTTCAAAAGGGGACATTTTTACAATCTCTTGGTAACTGTTGTTGTATGAGAATTTTGCATATGGTACATACTCATCCCAGTTACCACCATGTGTTAGGACACATACTCTGAGCATATCTTCCAGGATTTGGTTGACACGCTCAGTTTGTCCATCAGTAGCGGCATGATAAGCAGATCTTCGGATCAACTTAGTACCCAGAGATGCATGCAGTTGCTCCTAGAAACGAGCAACAAACTGCGAGCCACGATCTGTAACAATGGTCTTGGGTACTCCATGGAGACACAGAATTCTTGCCATGTATAGTTCTACATACTGCCGTACGCTGTATCTGGTGTTTACTGGTCGAAAGTGAGTAGACTTTGTGAGTCTATCAACAACAACCCAAATCGAGTCATGCTTCCGAGATGTGAGAGGGAGGCCAACAATGAAATTCATACTTATATCTTCCCATTTCCAGGCGGGGATACTCAATGGCTGAAGTAGTCCGGCCCATTTCAAATGGTCGGCCTTAACTCTCTGACAGGTGTCGCACTCCATGACATATCGAGCAACTTCTCGCTTCATTCTGGTCCACCAGAAATTTTTCTTCAGGTCCTGGTACATCTTGTTACTTCCAGGATGAATGGAATACTTAGAGTGATGTGCTTCATCCAACGAAGCTCAAAATCCTTGGGTACTACTAGGCGGTTATTGAACCACAGAGTACCATCCGAATCTTGTGTGAAGCATTTTTCCTTACCATTCTTAAGGTTCCCCCGAATGTACTTCATTCCAACATCTCTTTTCTGTGCAGCAATGACCTCATCATGAATGGTGGAATGAATACTGAGATTGTTGATCACTAGGGCAGGCAATATATGTAGGCTGGGTTCTGTGGTACTCGCTTCAATGCTGCGGTCTATCACTAGATTATTGCAGTGTATCTTCCGACTCAGAGCGTCGGCGACCACATTAGCCTTGCCTGGGTGGTAATGAATCTCTAGATTATAGTCCTTAATTAATTCTAGCCATCGACGTTGTCTCATGTTCAGATCAGTCTAAGTAAATATGTACTTCAAGCTCTTGTGATCTGTATAGATGTGTACTAAATTACCGAGCAAATAATGCCTCCAAATTTTTAGGGCAAGGACAACGGCAACTAGTTGGAAATCATGGGTAGGATAGTGCTCTTCGTGCTTCCGCAGTTGTCGAGATGCATAGGCAATAACACGACCATACTACATAAGCACACATCCAAGTCCGGTCCAAGATGCATCACAATATACGTAAAACTGCTTGGTGATGTCTGGTTGAGCCAATACTAGGGCTGTAGTCAACAATGTCTTCAATTTCTGAAAAGCTTCTTCACAATTGTTGCTCCAATTGAACTTCCTAACCTTTTTCAGTAGCTCGGTGATGGGTTTGGTCAACTGAGAGAAATTAGGAATGAACCTCCGAAGGTATCCAGCTAGTTCGAGGAAACTACGAACTTGGTGGACGGTTTTTGGTGGCTTCCAATCTAGCACATCTTGGACCTTCCTTGGGTCTACAGAGATACCTTCGGCTGAAACTATGTGACCAAGAAAGGGCACACGGTCCAACCAAAATTCACACATACTGAATTTCGCAAACAGCTTGTGATCTCGTAGACGCTGAAGAACAATACGAAGATGTTCGGCATGTTCTTCCTTGGACTTCGAATAGATAAGAATGTCATCAATGAATACTACAATGAACTTATCTAGCTCTCGCATGAAGACTGAATTCATGAGATACATGAAATAGGCAGGCGCATTTGTCAATCCAATGGACATCACTAGATATTCGAATAATCTGTATCTAGTAGAGAATGCAGTCTTTGGAATATCTTCCGCTCTGATCTTGATCTGATGATAACCCGACCGAAGGTCAATTTTGGAAAAGACCTTGGCACCAACCAATTGATCAAAAAGAATATCAATACAGGGCAGCGGGTATTTATTCTTGATGGTGACTTCATTAAGAGGCCGGTAATCAACAACAAGACGCAGAGACTTGTCCTTCTTCTTCACAAAAATGGTGGGACAGCCCCAAGGTGAAGTACTTGGGGTGAATAAATCCTTTTTCCAGCAACTCATTCAACTGTTTCTTCAATTCAGCTAGCTCATTTGGAGCCATTTTATAGGGATGTCGGGATATTGGAGAAGTTCCTGGCTGGAGCTCAATCTTGAATTCTACTGTACGATCAGGTGGAAGTCCAGAAATATCTTCCGAAAATATGTCGGGATACTCACAGACAATAGGGATGTTCTCAAGTGATGGTCCTTCCAAATGATAGACAACCAGATCCCTCGAGGAGATGGTGCTAAGAGAAAGGGTGTCTGGACCATGTAGGGGAGAGTTTTCATCCACTCCATGCCAATAATTAGGTCAATCTCTTGGTTATGGAGCATGATAAAATCGGCGCGGTAGATTTTCTGATTGATTTCTAGTGGAGCTTTGCTTACTATTTCATTAGCTACAATTTCTCCAGCCGGGGAATGGATAGTAAAGCACTGATTTATAGTGGTGGTGTGGAGATTATGTTTTTGCACACATGTTCTACTAATAAAATTATGAGTAGCACCAGAATCAAAACGAGTGAGAACAGGTTGGCGGTAGAGTAAGAGCATACCGGTCAGCACGGGATCACCCTGGGGAATATCGTTAGTGCTGGTGTAGTTCACTTGGGCACCACGAGACGGTGCATTCATAGTCTTGTTCTATGGAGGGCGCTGATTGTTGTTGTTGCGCCTAGGTGCTGTACATTCTCTAGCGAAGTGGCCGGTGCGACCATAGTTGTAGCACGGGTAGTTACCTCCACGACTGACAGGCTGGGGAGCACGTGTATTCTGACTTCCCTGCTGCTGGTTGGGTGCACGGTACTGAGTGTGCTATTGCTGCTGCTGTGGTGCTCAGGGCGGAAAGTACTGCTGCTGCTGTGGCCTCGGGCGCTGAAACTACTGCTGCGGGGACGTCCAGTACCGCTGTCCAGACGGTGAAGTATACACCAGGCGATGCTTCGCCTGTGGGGCAGCAGAGGCACTAGCAGGGGCCTTCCTCTTGCGCTCATCTTTCTCAACTTGGCGCATGGCACCCTCCTGGACAATAGCAGCATTGACCAAGTCATTGAAGGTGCCGGTTGTCTGCCAGGTCAGACGCTCCTTCAGTGCGGCATTCATGCCACGCAGGAAAGCATACCTCTTCTTCTCCTCAGTGTTGACATACTCAGTGGCATACTGAGCAAGATGGTTGAACACCTCAGAATACTGGAGGACATTCCTCCCTCCTTGTTTCAGGTCCATGAACTCCTGAAACTTCCTCTGCACAAGACCGGCTGGTATGAAATGAGCTCGAAAGGCAGTTCAAAACTCATTCCACTTGACACGGGTCTCAGCGGGTAGTGAAGCGACATGGTTCACCCACCAGGCACCAGCATGGCCCTGGAGTTGCTGGGCGGCGAATAGCACCTTCTGGTGCTCAGTGCAGTCAAGTAGACCGAACTTAGACTCGGTCTGACGCAGCCAGTGGTCGGCGTCCAGGGGCTCTCTGGCTCGCTCAAAGGTTGGCGGGTGCGTACCCAGAAAGTCTGAGTAAGTGCACTGTCGGGGCTGGTTGTTGTGGTGGTTGCCCCCATGTCCAGCCAGATGGGACGTGATATCAACTAACCGGTGAAGCAACTCGGAGTTGTTATGTTGTCAGCTGAGTGCTGCACCCAGAACATCTGCTAGCGAAGGCTCAGCATTAGCTCCCTGCTGAGAGCTCTCAGGATCATCCTGATTCCAAGTTCGCACCATGCTGTAAATTACACCCTACACATTAGTCATTCTTCCAAGTGTTCCATAAGACATAAGTGTAAAAACTTGCATGGGTGCTCTAAGGGTTAAGAAATGACAACCATTTTCACAAATCAAAGTTGGGATCATGGTTATTAAAAGGATAATCATCACACTAACTCATCATACGTGCATCGATGCCTAACTATGGTATTGCGGATGCACTATGGCTCATATACGACCAACTCATCTACTCCTGGTCTATGACTATCGGCTCGTTGGGTTCTGGCGGTCCCAACGGTTCGTCCGGTGCTCCCGGTTCCATCAGCTCTACACCAACATTTTCGGCTTGCTCCATCTCTTCATCCACTTGTTTTCCATACTCCATAGGGATCTCATCCCAATTATCTATGATGGGAAGGTGGGTAGCCTTGAAGGCGTCAAATTCGACTTGAAGCTCCTGCAGTTCTGACTCCATGATGTCAGCATCTCCAATAGCTTGGTCACGCTCTTCGATGATCATATCCATCTCTTCATTCTTCACTTGTACTTGCTGGTTTAATTCTGCAATTTCCAGAATCTTGGCTTGCTTTTCGGCTTCGGAAGCCGATGTGCGGCCCGAAACATGTCCAGTTGGCGGTACAAGTTCTTGCATATGCCAAATAGAGCGAGTCCATAACACTCTGCCACATGTAGCGCTGGGCAATACAGTGGGTGGTTTGGATCGAAGACAAAATCTAGACGATGGTTCCACTCAGGATCTTCCATATTGTCAATGGGTATCAAGGTTACCGGTGTTCCAGTGACCTCATGCTTGTGGAGTTCGCAAAATAGAGTGAGGGCTTTGTGGGCAGCAACACTCCAAGTAGTGAGTAGGTCCATGCCAGTGACACTGATAGTCCATGACTCCCATGCCGGTAAGAAGGAATAGTTGGTGGGAACTGCGACATGGACTACACAGGAAGTGATTCCATTCTCCTCAATGGTCTTTCCAACGTAGGTGGGAGGGATATCATGTCCATAACCCTGAAGGACACTCCAAAAGAGTTGAGTCATCCCAGGGATCTCCAGACCGTCGGTGATTTCCCAACCCGGTGGGGCTTGGAAATTGTTTTCAGCCTTCTACAAGGGTGAAATCTGAATGAGTCAGAATCTTCCTTAAGTGAAATGCATTTCATGTTCAACTTCATAAAATACAGAAACAAATTTTTAGTTTCCATTTTCCAGCCTCAAGGGTTATTAATACGGAGAGGGATTTTTAACAGATTAGGTCTTGACTGTGCGGCAGTTAGAAATCAAGTATTGTGCCCAGAAACAAAATCTACTGAACTAGTTCTTGGTACCACGTTACAGTAGACTTTTATAGCTTTTCAGATGGTGTTTGTATTCCCAAAAAAATTCCCAGTAGAACTGGACTTATGATTTTTGCAAGTTCAGGGATGTGTTGAAAACAGAGAGTTGACAGATTGTTGTTAACTTAATAATTCAAATGTGTATTTTGAATTTTGTACTTATCAAACTTGCAAACTTTTATTTCAGAGGTGGGTAAGTAAGGAGAGAACAAAATTTTAGTTAAGTTATAAGGAATGCAATGATGCAAAATTCAATTTATTTACCTAGCGTTCCTCACAACACACACCTATATTGCCGGTACTTAGCGGCACGAAAATTGGTGATGACCCGCACTCATCACGTAGTCACTAAGTGTTGTACTAACGGTGTTAGTGTACCTGCAGAAAAACTCATTGCAGAAATATTACATTAAATTAATAGAAACCACGGTTCATGGAACCAACCGCCTTGCGAAACCACGGTTCTCCCAAACAAACCAATGCTCACAAACCTATTCTGATGAGCATTACTAATAAAAAGTTGGCACGGTTTATGGAAGAAACCGTCTCATGAAACCATAGCCCTCGCGAGTGAACTCTACACTCCAACACTTGTCTAGGAGCCAAAAATGAAAAATGTTGGCAACGATTCATGGAAGGAATCATCCCACAAAGCCACAGTCCTTGCGAGCGAACTTTAAATGCCAAAAGATGAACCAACTAAAAGCCAACTCAAGCATAACCCGTTAGCATTGTCACCAACCCTAATAACTACTAGGGGCAATACTAACGTATCCTCACACGTAATGTCGTAGTTTTTTTAAAATACGTTTTAATTGTTGTATTATCATGGACCACGGCTCTGATACCAGTTGAGGCGCCCCTTCCTAGAGGATCGAGGTCCCGAAGGTGCTGATAACGCAGACACTTGATAATACAACAATGATCCAAATTTAAGTTCAATTATTACATCAAAGTGCAGCGGAATTACAATTTCATGAAGTTTTGAAAACAGCAGAAGCGAAATAACGATAAAATCTATGAGCTCGACAATACAGCATGGTGATGATTCATGCCCGAAGAATCAACACCCTAGCAGCACTCACAATCACTGCGGCGGCATATCAGACTCCCAATGGGCATTCCAACCCACAGGGACTTGCACGTCCCGAGGCAACACATCTACAGGCAATTCTATTTCCTCAGTACCTAAAAACCACATAAGCATAAAGCCTAAGTACTAATTACTCAGCAAGACTTACCCGTCAAAAACCTAGACATGCAATGGCTCTAATAGGTGGCTTGTTTAAAAAGGACTTGCACTAAGCAACCTATTAGTTCTATCAAGTTTTATTTTCAAATTAAATGGGTTGTGCTGAATATAACTTAAGTTGCAAGAATAAGATAATAAAACAATACATAAAATAAGTGCAACAGTAGAACAATAAAATATACCAGTAATAACCAATACAAATCCATATCCATGATATCATGTGCAACTACGTGATTGGCGCGGTGAACAAGCGGTACTCATTACTATGAGGGACAACAATTGTAATTGATTTACACCAGCTGGGAGAACCCGAATAACATGACACATACGCACCAATTAAGATCGTATATGGCAACCTTTCACAAGAAAAACCACCCACATCCAGACCCAGGTGTGGTGACGTCGAGTGGGCATGCCGTCCTGCCAACAGTACTTCGTGGTACGGACCTCCCACTCCCGCAGCCGAGGGGTCCTAAGACCAATGCACCTTAACCATCCATGATATAAGCGATCTTTAATGCTACATCGGTTTACTAGCGCCCATGAAACTAGCATGCATTCGGTAGTATTCAAAACTTGATCAAGGGGCCAACCACGGATGGGTCCTAGGGTGGGCAAGACAGGGCTACCGCAGCCAACACCCATGTGTTGCTGCAAACCTACACATGCAAATTCCCTGTCCGGCCAAACATCAAAACAAACTTCTTTTACATAAGCTCCATTTTAGTGACCAAGTTTATTCCATAGTAATCATGATAACTACCGAGACTTATTAATTACTAAGCATAGCATCTTAGTACCAAACCTACCAAGTTTCTAATAAAAACAACATAGGTCATTTGGGGAAAACATGCAAGTTGGGTTCCAATCAACTCCTATGACCTAATGCAACAATTCAAGCCTAGACACTAGTAGTGAATTAAACTAGCAAAACTTTATAAAGAGGCTAATGCAAACTGGGACTTGCCTGGTTCCACGCAAGTGTTAGCTACTATAGTCTCTTGGTCCTCAGGCTCTTGGCCCTACTGGACGTCGGGCTCCTGCTCCTGAGTGTCGTTACCTATTGATGAACAAGGATTAACGGTAGTGTTGAAATACCGTTACATGCAATGACATTATGAATGCAACAAATGATGGATGCATATTGCATTAGAGTGTGGGTGCCAACAACCTTATTAACAAGTTCTCGAAGCCATATGCTTCAAAGAAACAAATTAGGTTTTCATTATTTCATGTGTGTGGATCATTTTAATTAGGATTGTTATAGCTTGAGGACAATTAAACAATTTAAAATAGTAACAAGATGATTCTGGACTTGAGTGATTTATCATGAACAGAGACATATATGAAGTGCATTTTTACCAAGTTATAGCCTCTGGACAGTATTATTTTAATTACTAGAATTTATTTAAGTTAAAGCATTACTTAATTAATAGAATATTAAATCCTGCAGATTTGACTTAGCCAAAAATCAGGGTGATACATTAACATCAAACAACAGTGCATGCAAAAGATAAGAATTAATTTCCGTTCCTAGAATTATTAAGGATTTATTTGGTGTTTGGACAAGTTATTTAATTAACTAAATTATATTAACAGAGGCAGTTGGTTATTATTTTATTCATATAAGGCACATTATTATGAAGCTAACAAAATTTATTTGAGGTCATTTAGTCTTAAAATGAATTTACTATGCATTTTTAAAGTTCCATCAGTTTTCTAGTATTTCCTGGGTTTAAACAATTGACACGTCAGCGCCATGTGGCAGCCACATCAGCGCCAACTGGACGCCAGCTCAGCTGCCAGTCAGCTTCGCTGGAGCGCAGCGGCGCGCGGCCGGGGCTCGCTGGAGGGCTCACTACTGGCGATCCTAGGCGGCGGAAGCTCGCCGCGGAAGGGGAAAAACGATGTGCACAACGAGACGAGGAGACTAGGGGGTTCGTGACGTCGGAAACTTACCGGAGATGGGCCAGCGACGAGTGGCGGAGGAGAGAGGAGGTCCGGCGATGTCGCGGGGTGGACTCGGGGCAGCAAACTGACTGCGGCTAGCTCCTACAGCATCACGGGGGCACGGTGGGGATCGGCATCAGGTCGGCGACCGTCGGGGAAGGCCGAAAGGTAGGGCTCACCATGATGGCAGCTCGGACACAGCGGCGCGGAGATGATCAGCGAGGGAAAAGTTTATTTCCGGCGTTCTTGCTCGAGGAATCAAAGAAGTGAAGGGTCAGGAGTGATCGTGAGAAGCTTGCACATCAATGAGAAGAAGAAAGGGAGACGGGGTTCACCAGGGTCGTCGGAATTCGGGAGCGCGTCGTCGGCGACCCGTCAGGGAACAGGGTTCGGAGATTCTTCAAATTGTTTGAGCTCACCGGAAGATTGCGCGAGCTATTGCGGAGGAAAGCAGCGGGAAGATAGGCGCGTTCGCTAGTGCTCTCGGTGTGGCCCGGGGGTGAGGGATTTGGACGGGAAACGAGCTCGACTTCGGCTCTGGCAATGGCGGAAGATGGTTAGGGGAGAAAGGAGTGAACAGGGGGTATTTATAGGCCAAGGGGGCTCGGTTTCTTGGTTGGACACCGGAGGCAGGTGCGCGCGTGTGGCTGGAGCAAAGCCGGGGCTCGAGAAGCCGTTGTCGCGGGGGAGAAAGCAGCGCGGTGCGGCAGCAGAGGCACAGCATGGCAGGGGAAAAGCAACTCGATTGCTTGGCCGGTAGTGGCGTGCGGCGAGGGAGGAGGGCAGGGTGAGGTGACAGGCGATCACGCGCGGGCTCTGGCGATGCCGGGTGACGGGGAGCAGTCGGGAGCCGGGAAACGAGGAGCGCGGCAGAGTGAAGCGACGCGGCGGTGCAGCATTGCCTTGGATAGAGGCGAAGGGGACGCTGAGCATTGACAGCTAGCGGCGAGCACGAGAAAAGGGAGCAGGGGTGAGAGAACGGGGTGGTCACGCACGGGCGAGAGCGGCTGGCGCCGGGAACCGGTCGGAGCTTCGGCCAGTGGCCATGGCGGCAGACTGCGCCGGCTTCGGGTAGGGAAAAAGGAACACGGAGCCGTGGTGGGTAGCGGCGAGCTGCGGGGAGATGCGCGCGGGGATGGGACGCGACCTTGCGGCGGGGCGACGAGTACCGAGGCGATGGTAGGGAATCGTGCGGGCGCGCACGCGGGAGAGGCGATGGGAGGAAGAAGATAGGGATTTTTGCAAAAAGGACCCCAAGATTTCAAAAAGATTGCAAAGAGGTCCCTGGTTCAGTTTTAATTGATTTAAATTACTTCCTTAATTCCACTTAAACTGAAATTTGAACTGTGGGTTAATTAAGATATGAGCAATTCATTTGTGAAGTATTTTTGTCAGACAAGAAATAATTTAATTGGAATTATTAATTAAAGTTAAATCAATTCTAGGGTTAAACCATTTAATTAATTGACTTCTTCATGAAATAAAATTCTGGTTTTTGGTCCAGAATTCTAATTCATTAATTTCATAATTCTAATGTAATTATTTGGCCCATGTTTTATAGAATTTAATTTGCTTTAAATTTTTGCTTGTAGGGTTTTAATTTAACTTGGAGAAATTCCAATTTTTATCTTGTCCTTATTATTTCATGCTCAAACTTGAGTCCAAAATTTTTGGCAATTTGTGCTAAGCAAGAAATGAGACACCTGGGTGTCACAGGGAGCGCCATGCTTGTGCAGAAGATCGTCGCAAGAGAGCTAGGCTTGACCCAAGAATCATGGTAAGAGGAAAGGCGCCTGTGAGTACGCTACAACGAGTTGGAAATCTTGTCTTGGGTCCAGTTAGTATGGGAAATAACTTCATCCGGCCAGTGAACTCAAATGTTCTGAATCCTCAGTTCAGGAAGTGCATATTTTGTGAGGCAAACCATCACCCACGTGGCTGTCCAAATGGTAAAGGACGTTGCTACGGGTGTGGAGAAGCTGGACACATGATTAATCAATGTCCAAAACGGGTCCAACAAGGAACTAATCAGCAGCTGAACCCAGTAGCACGTCCACAAGCCAAGGCAGGAAACCAAGCAGTGACCAGCAACCAAGCATTAAATGGAGGACATGGGAGGCCACAGGGAGTTGGACGTGGAGGTCTATTTCATGTCACGCTACAGGATGCCGAAGCTTCAAACGATGGGGTGATAGGTAAATGCCTCATCTCATCTGCTATTGGATTAATTTTATTTGATTCAGGTGCGACACGCTCATTTATTTCAAAGGATTTTGTGAAGCAAAATAATATTTTCATTGAACCTATGGCCAAGCACATGAATATTGAAATACCAGGACACGTCACTCTTTGTAGATACACATGCAACAATTGCCCTTTAGTAATTGAAAGAGTGGATCTTAGAGCCAACATGATAATGATAGAGTTAAAGGGATTTGCTGCAGTTTTGGGCATGGACTGGTTAGGCCCACATGATGCCGTGATCGATTGCCAAAAGAAATGGGTTACGCTAAACCTGCCCGGGAGGCTACCTATTATAGTCAGAAGTTTAGGAATCTCTAGTCTTGTACCGAGAATAACACAGATGACAGCAAAGGAGATAGAGACAATTCTAGTGGTCAAGGAATTTTCTGATGTATTCCCGGATGAGTTAAAGGAATTACCTCCAAAAAGAGATATAGAATTTACGATCGACATAATACCAGGAACTCCTCCTATTGCAAGGGCACCTTATCGGATTCCCAATAGCGAGTCAGAAGAATTAAGAAGGCAAATCAATGAATTAGATAAGAAGAGATAGATCCGTCTTAGCAAGTCACCATGGAGAGCACCAACTCTTTTTGTTAAAAAGAAAGATGGGAGTCTGAGGCTTTGTATTGATTATAGAGACTTAAATGGGGTCACGATAAAAAACAAATATCCTCTACCTCGAATAGATGACCTTTTTGACCAGCTTAAGAATGCAACAATATTCTCTAAGATTGACTTGCAATCAGGGTACCATCAACTAAGGATTAGAGATGTGGATATTGAGAAGACTGCATTTATGAAAAAATTTGGTCATTATGAATTTGTTGTCATGCCCTTCGGACTAACTAATGCTCTAGCCGTGTTCATGCACTTAATGAACTATGTGTTAAGAGAGTACTTGTACAAGTTTGTGGTTATATTTATTGATGATATACTGATTTACTGAAGGAATGGAGAGGAACATGCCGATCACATTTGCCTAGTGATGCAAAAATTGAGGGAAAATAAATTTTTTGCAAAATTAAAGAAATGTGAATTTTGGATGGATAAAGTATCATTTCTTGGACATATTGTGTCGGACGAAGGGATTTCAGTGGATCCCGCTAAAGTTCAAGCAGTAATGGAATGGAAACAACCACGAAATGTTTCAGAAGTAGGAAGCTTTCTCGGATTGGCCGGCTACTATCGGTGATTTATTGAGGGGTTCTCTAAATTGGCAGGTCCATTGACAAAACTCTTAAGAAAGGATAGTAAGTCTGACTGGACCACTAGCTGTGAGGAGATCTTTCAAGAACTGAAGAATCGGTTAGTTACAGCACCAGTTTTGACAGTACCCGAAAATGGCAAAGGATACACAGTGTACTGTGATGCATCTGGACAAGGTCTTGGTTGTGTTTTGATGCAAAGTGGAAAGGTAATTGCCTATGCTTCTAGACAGTTAAAGACACATGAGCGCCATTATCCGACACATGATTTGGAGCTAGCGGTAGTAGTATTAGCCCTCAAGTTGTGGAGACACTACATGTATGGAGAGAAATGTGAAATTTATACGGATCATAAGAGTTTGAAATACATCTTAACACAGAAGGATTTGAACTTGAGACAAAGGCGATGGTTGGAGCTAATCAAAGACTATGATTTAACCATCAATTATCATCCGGGAAAGGCTAACGTAGTGGCCGATGCTCTTAGTCGTAACGCCATGTGTAATCAAGCATTAGTAATTCCAAGCCAAGAGAACTTGGAAGATTTAGGAGGAAGGGGCATCCAGATATGCAGTGAGTCTGCAAATGCTATAATAATGACGATGCATTTACAACCTGTGATACTGGACAAAATAAAACAAAAGCAAGTAGATGACATGTCACTCCAAGAGATAAGGTTACTTAAGTCCAAAGGAAAGCTAGCAGAATTCAAGGAGAAAGAAGATGGATCGCTCTGGTTTCATAATAGAATATGTGTTCCTGATGACATGGAAATAAAAATGCAAATAATAAATGAAGCACATGCCGCACCATATAGCGCCCATCCTGGAAGCACAAAAATGTATAGGGATTTAAGAGGAAATTTTTGGTGGAAAAACATGAAAAGGGATATAGCTCGTTTTGTCTCTAAATGTGACACGTGCCAAAGAGTGAAAGCAGATAATTTAAAGCCAGTAGGTATGTTACAACCCTTGCGTATACCAGAATGGAAATGGGAGGAAATAGGGATGGACTTTATCACAGGATTACCAAGGACGAAGGGAGGTCATGACTCCATATGGGTCATAGTCGACCGTTTAACAAAAACAGCTCGCTTTATCCCAGTCAAGATAAAATACAGGACTAGTAAGTTAGCTGAAATTTACATGGAGAAAGTGGTGACATTATACGGTATACCAAAATGCATTGTCTCAGACCGTGGAACACAATTCGTTGCTAAGTTTTGGAAGAAATTACACAGACGGCTCGGAATGACACTTGATTTCAGCACGGCTTTCCACCCACAAACCAACGGGCAAATAGAACGAGTAAACCAAGTAGTGGAAGACATGCTTCGGGCTTGTGTACCTGACTTCGGACAATCTTGGAGTAAATATTTGCCCTTAGCCGAGTTCGCCTATAACAACAACTTTCAGGCAAGCATAAGGATGGCACCATATGAAGCACTATATGGGCGTAAATGTCGATCATCGATTTATTGGGATGAGGTTGGAGAACGGTCAGTTCTGGAACCTAAGCTATTATCTGATTCTGAGGAGAAAATAAAGATTATACGGGAAAGTCTTTGAATAGCACAAAGTCGACAGAAAAGCTATGCAGATAAACGACGCCGTGAGCTGGAGTTTACTAAAGGAGATTTTGTTTATCTTAAAGTCTCTCCAATGA
This sequence comes from Eleusine coracana subsp. coracana, assembly GCA_032690845.1. Taxonomy (NCBI): domain Eukaryota; kingdom Viridiplantae; phylum Streptophyta; class Magnoliopsida; order Poales; family Poaceae; genus Eleusine; species Eleusine coracana. Next base: position 22,994,354 of record CM064434.1, read on the forward strand.
GAGGAGTACGTAGATTTGGCATACAAGGGAAGTTGAGCCCAAGATATGTCGGACCCTATCAAATTATTCAAAAAAGAGGACCACTAGCGTATCACCTAGAGTTGCCAAAATCCTTGTTAAGGGTCCATAGTGTTTTTCATGTTTCTCAATTGAAGAAGTGTTTACGAGAGAGCCAGCTGAGCAAGTGCCATTGCCACAAGTTGAGTTGAGTAAAGATTTAACTTACGAGGAGCAGCTGGAACGCATTCTCGATGTACAGGATCGAGTCATGCAAAAGAGAACAATTAAATTTTGTAAAGTTCTATGGAAAAACCACAGTGAGAGAGAGGCTACAAGGGAAAAAGAAGATGATCTACGTCAAGATTATTCATATTTGTTCAAGGATGAAATTTCTTAAAGGAGGGGAGTATGTCATACCCAGCCCAGCAAGCGACCAAGCCCATGGTGAGAATTAGTCCATCTCTAAATCCCTACGTACAACTTGTTTAAAGTTTGAGCATACAATTTAATTTCTTTTGGATTTTTGAAGTGGGAATTTAGAACCAACGTTTCGTTTACCAACTGGCTGCTCTCAATGCCGGTGCTAATTGCTAGTTATTTGGCCATGCCAACTAACATCATTTAAGCCTTAGTGCACCACTATTTTAATCACCCACTCACATTGAGGTTAATTACCAAGTAATTACACTGTGGCGGCAGACATGCATGAGACGTTTGAGCTTTTGACGGTAGAGCCTCCAATCCTAGCTAGTATAAAGAGCACCCCACCCATAGCTTTGAGCTTGCACCTGGCAACTCCAAGGATCGTAGGAGAAAGGAAGGAGAGCAAGCTGAGGCTGGAGTGCTGCCGGAGTGCAGTGTTGTCCAGTCGAAAGGCGAGGCGCATAGACGGGCGACTAGTCTGACGTTCTGCATTTTCAAGGCAAGCTGCGTACACACTTTGGTGCATTCTGATCCTATCTCATCAACATAGTTTATTTAAATGTGTTTTAAATTTTTTTATTTGTCACGTATGTTCTTCTTAAGTATGTTTTTATAATACTAAAATATGTTTTTTTTCCACAGCAAGATGTTTTACGAAACTCATTTGCACCTTGGAACGTTGGCTCATTGTGGAAGACGAGAATTCTTTGGAAAATGAAATGGCATAAATCCTTTATTTCTATTTTATTTCTTGCTGAGTTTTATACTCATTAGATTTAGTTGCATGTGGTGTACGCAGTAGGTCAGTCTGATTTACCTTATGAGGCAATACAGGCTGGTGGCATGATATTTGAGGAAGTGGATCCGGATAAAAGCTCGGTTATGGAATATGGAGAAGCTGATGGAGATGCGAGTCTGGATGATGGAGCCGACTTCTATTAAACTACAACATTGGGTTGTAATTAAATAAGGGGAAACTTTGGAGTTTGTAATCATGTGACGCTCAGCCAATAAATTCCATGCATATTCTATCCACTTCAAATGTAAATTTTGTTTACATTTTGTCTCGGCCTTTGACCGTGTAACTGTTACAGCTAGACCCCTCCTTGGGGTATGACAAAACTCTGGTGGAGGCTCGAAGCGATACTGACGTGCAAATCATTCGTATGACTTGGGTATAGGGTCGAAAGACTAATCAAACCATCTAGTAGCTTGTTCCCTCCGAAGTTTCCCTCAGGATAACTGGAGCCCATTACGAGTTCTATCGGGTAAAGCCAATGATTAGAGGCATCGGGGTGCAACGCCCTTGACCTATTCTCAATCTTTAAATAGGTAGGACGGCACGGCTGCTCCATTGAGCCATGCCATGAAATCGGGTGCTCCAAGTGGACCATTTTTGGTAAGCAGAACTGGCGATGTGGGATAAACCGGAAGCCAGGTTACGGTGCCAAACTGCGCACTAACCTAGAACCCACAAAGGGTGTTGGTCTTTAACGAGGAAGGCATTAATGTTTTGCCTTAAAAACCATCTGCTTTCGCCAACCCATCACCCGGTCCTGCTAGCCTCCCCGGGTAGACCGAAAACATGATCCCGGCGGTGGTTTTGGGCTGTTTTGCTTCCAAAACCATCTGTTTTAGCCTACCCGACACCCGGTCGGGGAGACCTGCCCGGGTAGGCCAGAAACTTAATTTTGGCAACGGTTTTGGGCTGTTTTCCCTTAAAAACCACTTGTTTTCGTAGACCCGTCACCCGGTCCTACTGGCCTACCCGGGTAGGCCAGAAGGGTAGGCCAGAAACATGAAACCAGCGGTGGTTATGGGCTGTTTTGCTTCAAAAACCCTCTGTTTTAGCTTACCCGACACTCGGTCCGGGCGGCCTGCCCGGGTAGGGAAGGAACTTCATCTCGGCTTGGTTTTTGGGATGTTTTTCCTTAAAAACCGTTTGTTTTCACCAACCCGTCACCCGGTCCTAGTGGCCTCCCCGGGTAGGCCGAAAACATGATTCCGGCAGGGATTATGGGCTGATTTGCTTAAAAAACCGTATGTTTTAGCCTACCCGACACCCGGTCCGGGCGGCCTCCCCGGGTAGGCAAGGAACTTCATTTCGCCTTGGTTTTTGGGATGTTTTGCCTTAAAAACCATCTATTTTCGCCAACCCGTCACCCGGTCCTAGTGGCCTCCCCGGGTAGGCCAAAAACATGATTCCGGCGGTGATTATGGGCTGTTTTGCTTCAAAAACCATCTGTTTTAGCCTACCCGACACCCGGTCCAGGAGGCCTGCCCGGGTAGGCCAGAAACTTAATTTTGGCATCGGTTTTGGGCTGTTTCCCTTAAAAACCATCTGTTTTCGTAGACCCTAGGTCACCCGGTCCTACTGGCCTGCCCGGGTAGGCCGAAAACATGAATCCGGCAGTGGTTATGGGCTGTTTTCCTTCAAAAACATTCTGTTCATGCCTACCCGACACACGGTCCGGGTGGCCTGCCCGGGTAGGCCTAAAACTTCATTTCGGCATCGGATTTGGGCTGTTTTCCCTTAAAAACCGTCAGCTTTCGCCAACCCCTCACCCGGTCCGGACAACCAGCCCAGGTAGACATGATTTCAGCATTGATTTTGAGCTATTTTCCTTCAAAAAATAGTCTGTTTTCACCAATCCATCACCCGGTCCTATCGGCCTGCCCGGGTAGGCCGAAAACATGATTCCAGCCATGGTTTTGGGCATTTTTCCCTTCAAAACATGTCTGTTCCGGAAACGAAATAAGAAACATGATTCTGGCATTGATTTTGGGCTGTTTTGCCTTAAAAATCATCTGCTTTCCCCGAGATGGCATGAGGGAAAGCCGGAACTACGGATATCGATCTTCTGAGCCCTTGGGATACGACGTTTCTTGTTTCGTGGCATCATGTTTCATATGTTTCCTCCGTATACCATCCATTTTTTATGACATCAAAGCCTCCGTATACTAGGGTAGGCCAGGAACATGTTTCAAGCACTAATTTCTGAGACTTTTCGCTGGAAAGACTGTATGTTTTCTTGAGGCTGTGGAAGGCCATAACTTAGAGGGCTATATAATCAGTTTTTCTTCCTTATATCAAGGGACTACACCGACGGCCGCTCCGCCCAGGCTCACGCCCCGGGTTTTGCAGCGGCCGTCGTGCCCTCCTACTCATCAGGGCTTGTAGCTCGCCCGGATGGCCGGGTGTGGGTCGCGCGCTTTAGCGCCATCCATTTTCGGGGCTAGTTTTTCGGCAGGTCAGTTGTTACACACTCCATAGCGGATTTCGACTTCCATGACCACCGTCCTGCTGTCTTAATAGACCAACACCCTTTGTGGGTTCTAGGTTAGCGCGTAGTTTGGCACCGTAACCCGGCTTCCGGTTCATCCCGCATCACCAGTTCTGCTTACCAAAAATGGCCCAGGTGTCTCACTTCATTTAACCAACATGAAGAGCTTAGGTCATGAACAACATAGCATGAAATAATAAGACTCACTCCCTTTTTAATTAATTCTAGGCAAATAAAAACCCTGCAACCATGTTATTGAAGCAATTCAAAAATTTCAATACAACTTTTGCTAAATAAATTCATAATCATGTTGGTAATAATAAAATAGAATTTTATGAAATTATTGGGCATTTTATCTGCTCGGCAAGACTCACAATTAATTAATTGATTCTTAAGTAACTAATTAATGCATTTAATTAATTCTAAAAATATATTTATGAAAATTTCAAATAAAATTCACCAAAGTGTTCTCCACCATTTAAATAGTCAGTCCACCAATTATCACTAATTTAGGAAATCCCTAGCTATTTTATTTTGATTTATTAAAAACCATAGTTGACTAGGGACCTTTTTGTGAGGATCTTGAAAAATCAGAAGGCGCAATGCAAAATCCCCTTCTTCTCCCTCTCACTGGCCTTCCCCCCTACCGACGCCAGCGCAACGCCCGGGCCACCTTCACTCCCCCTCGAAACCCCACGCGTGCTACAGCGTCCGCTCTACCCTCTGCTCCTCCGCTCTGTCCCCTCACATCGCGTCCGCCCAACGGCCTTCGCTTTCCTCTTCTCCCCTCTGCACGTCACCGAACGACCCGGTCGGACTTCAACTCCGCTCATTTTCTCCCCCACTCACTCTCTTCCACCTCTGTGTGACTTGAAAGCACGATCGCAAGCTCCCGATCACGCCACATCTCTGCCCACTACTCCCCGTTCTCTCTCTCCCATTCTCCGTCTGCCACTCCGCGCTCTGCTTCTCCCCGCCATTATTGAACCCGAGCTTGAGCTCGCATTCTCACTGTCCTAGCCTCCCTCGAACATAGCCAGAGCACCAGCAGTTTCGCGCACACCTCTTCTCCCTTCCTGGCACATCGCTCGGCCATCATCCGTCAAAGAAGTGAACCAATTTAGAGAAACACCGAGAATCCTTCCCGGTCGAGCTCCATTGACACCAACCCTGATTCCGTCCAGATCGTTGAGCCCCGTCACCCATTCTTTTCCCTCTCTTGTGCGCACCCGTCTTACTCACTTGCCTGACCCTTTTGCTCCGTGTTTCTTTCACTAGACCGCCGGCATAGCTGCTAATCCCCAGCCGCCATCTCTGCTCCGGCCTACTTAAACCGCCTCGCTGACGAGCACCATGAAGCTGTAGGAGTCGGCCTCGAGTGATTTCCCACTCGGTAGACGAGGCGTGACCTCACCTAACATCATCCTTCTGCCGCCTCACGTCGCTAACCAACTTCCGATGAGAACCACACCTCGCGAACCCCTCCTCTCCCCTCACCGTGATGCGCACTCCATTTTCCCTCAACCACGGCGAGCTTTTCCTGTGCTTAGCCGCTGGCAGTGAGCCCTCCGGCCGCGCGCCGCCCCGCTTCGACGAGCCTACTAGCAGTCCTTCTGGCACCGACGTGGCGTCCACGTGTGGTCGATGTGGAGCTGAGGTGTCGCCTACGTGGCCTTTCCTAGAACAGAAAATGCCTAGAAATTGCCAGAAATTGTCAATAAATTTGAAAACCCATAGTAAATCGAATATAACTCCTTTGAACCTCAAACAAATTTTGTTGAACTCATCTTCCAGTGCTCTATTATAGGAAATTGATAAGTCACCATCTCTGTACATGCATTTTTATCAATATATTCAATTGTCGAGACAATGATTAAATCACCAGAAATTCTAGGAACCAAATTTAATTCTTATTTTTGGCATGCTTAATAACTACATAATTATCTATCACCACAATTTTTGGTTTAGAAAAATATGAATTTTTTTTGGCTCAGGAATTTAATTAGTGTGGTTGCTTAAATTAATTCTAGTAATTATTTTATAATTAATTGGCCGCTACCACTTGCCACAAAAATCACTCACGCATGTCTCTGTGCCTAGTAAATCACACAAGTACAGAAACATAAGTTTACTTAATTAAATTAAATTAATTGCTCATACCACTATTTTACTTTAATAAATACTAGTAATTAGAGTAATTATATCTAGAGGCTGTAAATTGGTAAAAATACAGTTCATCTATGTCCCTATTCATGATAAATCACTAAAGATCAGAATTGATTGGTTACTATTGTAATTGCTTAATTATTCTGAAGGACTATAACAACCCTAAATAAATGATTAACACACATAAAATGATGAAACTCTAATTTGTTTCTTTGAATAATATGGCTTCGAGAACATTGAAGCATATGGCTTCGAGAACATAATAATAATGTTAATCAACATTTAAAGACATTGTGCATCATATCACTGCATTCTATGGTATTTTGATAATACCAACAATTCAATTCTATCACATAGGCAACAACAACCCGGAGCAGAAAGAAGAGGATCTTCAGAAGGACCTTGATCCCCAAGAGCAAGACGTTGTAGTTGCTAGCACTAACATCGATCCAGACAAGCCTCGGTTTTCATTCGCCATTTTATAAAGTTGCTAGTTTTCAATATTACTAGTGTCCGTGATTATTGCATTAGGTCATAGGAGTTGATTGGAACCCACTTGCATGATACCCAAATGATCTATTCCACTGTCATTAGAACTTTGGTAGTATCGGTACTGTGTTGCTATGCTTAGTAATTGCTAGATGTGATAGATATCGTTACTAAGAATGAACTTGACCACTGGAACGACACTTATAAAAGAAGTTTATTTTGATGTCATGACCGGGCAGGGATGATGCATGTGTAGGTTTGCAGCAATACATGGGTGTTGACTACGGTAGCCCTGCCTTGTCGAACCTAGGACCCGTCCGTGGTCGGCCCCTTGGTCAAGTATTGAACAATATCGAATACATGCTAGTCTATGGGCACTAGTAAACTGATTTAGCATTGACGTGGCAATGAGGACGGTACCTAGTACAGTGGTCGTTGACCCTTCTGCTGCTGGAGTGGGCGGTTCATACCGCGAAGTACTGTTGGCAGGACGGCATGCCCACTCGCTGAGACTGGACCCGGATCGAGTTGTTTTTCGTCCTTGCGAAAGGTTGCCATATACGACCTTAATTGGTGCGTATCTGTCGTGTATCTCGGGTTAACCCAGCTGATGTAAATCAATTGCAATTGCTGTCCCTCGCAGTAGTGAGTACCACGTGGTCACTGGGTCATCACGTAGTTGTACATGGTACTTGGGAATTGATTATGATGCTTATCGTTGTTGTTACTATTATTGCTCTTATGTTACACTTACCTTATGTATTGCTTTATCAGCTTATTGTTGCCACTAAAGTTACCTTCTGCTCTACCCAGTTAATTTGAGAAGTAAAACTTGATAGAACTAATAGGTTGCTTAGTGCGAGTCTTTTCAAACAAGCCACCTATTAGAGCCATTGCATGCCTAGATGTCCGACGGGTAAGTCTTGTTGAGTAATTAGTACTCAGGCTTTCTGCCATTGTTGTTTCAGGTAATGAAGAGGTAGAATTGCCTGAGAATGTGCTGCCCTGGGACATGCAAATCCCTGAGGGTTGGACTGCCCACTGGGAGTTTGACTCATCGCCGCAGTATTGATGTGTGTTGCTAGAGTGATGGTTCTTCGGGTACGAACCATTACTATGTTGTATCGTCGAGCTCGTAGCTTTTTATAGCGATTTGCTTCCGCTGTTTTCAAAACATTATGAACTTGTAATATTCCGCTACACTCTGATGACCCATTGATGTAATAGTAAATTTAAATTTGAACCAATGTTGTATTATCAAGTGCCTACGTTATCAGCACCGTCGGCACCTCGATCCTCCAGGGAGCGGGAGCCACAGCTAGTATCAGAGCCGTGGTCCATGATAATACAACAAATAAATTGTATTTTTGAAAACCACGATGTTGCGTGTAAGGATACGTTAGTGTTGCCCCTATAGTAGGGTGGTGACAAAGCTAACCTGGGTTATGATTGTTTACAATATTGCATCTACGGCCTCTTCAAACGAAGGTACGTGCGTGCTTAACCGACACGTGTGATATCGGTGTCTATGCTCGCAGGCGGATACGAGACACTGTTGGCTCATGACTTATCACGGGGCGATCCTTTTTCCATGGATCGTTACTAGTAGAACTGTGCTTCTTTTCATAGTTTCTTTTGAATTTGATGTATTGTTTCTGCAATGAATCTTCTGCAGGTACGCTAACGCCATTAGTATAACCTTTAGAATGACTTATGTGTTGAGTGCGGGTCGTCACCACATATTTGTGCCGCTAAGTCTTGGCAAGTTAGGTGTTGTGTGGTGAGGAACGATAGGTTAATAAAATGAAGGTTTTGCAACATGCATCCCATTATAACTAAACTAAAATTTGGTTCTCTCCTTGCTCACCAACCTCTGAATAAAAATTTTCTAAACTAATAAGTATAAAATTCTGAATAACAAGGATAACAAGAATCTGTCCTGTTTTAGCTACCAACTTCATCTCCCATAGGTTTCACCATTTTTCTAGTTTTCCCCTATCTAGTAGGTTTCACCATTTTTCCAGTTTTCCCCTGTCTAGAAAGCCCTAGAAGTCTATTTTCATCTCCAATAGGTTTCGCCATTTTTCCAGTTTTCCCATGTCCAGTAGAGCCAAAACATTAAGCCTATGTCAATCTGAAACTGAATTTGTTTTGAGACCCATTGCCATATTATTGACCCTTGAGGCTGGAAAATGTAAACAAAAACTTTGTTTCTGTATTTCATAGCACTATATATGAAATGCATTGTTACTCATGGAACATTGTACTCACCATTGGGTTGATGTTCCAGATGGGTGACCACGGTTTTGAGGAGCTTTCACACGACGGGTGGCGTTACACCACCGGACTCCACCACCATGGCTTTCCTACACTGCTATGGGATCTCTTACGCTTGTTGGGCTATGACGAGCCGCCCTCTTACAAGGGCCGCGAGGTCTGTCACCATGACATGACTCTTGCTGAGGTGCACATCAGCGTACCCACACACCCGCGCAACCTCGACATGGCGGGTATGGAGAGCACGGCGACTTGTGGGAGCCTCCGTGAGGGCTTGGAGAGAGTCGCCCACAGGGCTCTCACCCACTTCTGCGGGCGCCACACAGCAGCGCTCTCTAGGACCCCGTTTGAGATGATCCCCATCTGGCACCAGGCCAACCCGGTCTGGCAGACGCGCGTGAGGCGCATTGGCCGAGACGACTACCCGACGTACCACGCAGGGTACCACCGTGTGTCCTACTACTCCGAGTACCTCCTCAACTTGGATGGGAAGGCTAGCAGCCACAGCAATATCATACTGGCTGAGGCCGAGCAGGTCTGGGTTCAGAGGAATGACATGTAGACACAGGTTGACGCACAACAGAGAGAGATTCAGCGGCTGACCACTGCTCTTGAGGCGAGTGAGACTCATGTTACTAAGGTGACTGGACAGCGTGACACCCTCGCGTAGGAGGTTGACAGACGTGGCGTGATTATGCAGCAGCGCGCCAACCACAATGAGCACTTGTAGCATCAGTTGTCGGCTGTACAGCACGAGATGGAGCTTATGGGAGAGGATTTAGAGACAATGTCCCAGGAGAACCAGGGCCTGCAGCAGCAGCTTGAGGCAGCCCTTGCACCACCGGCAGCACCGGAGGAGGAGGACCTGCAGGAGGATATGGAGGAGGAGTCTGATGTAGACTACGAGGCACCCGCCCGAGGCAGGACCTAGGAGGATAATGGTAGACTAGCCTAGTCTCGGTAGTCAGGATCAGTTGGGTAGGTAACTTTCGTCGAACCACGCGAGGTTGTTGTATTTTGGGGTTGATGCGTGAGATGTTTTTGTAACATGAGGGCTACATATTCTGAGTCATGTATGGAAATTATGATGATTTGCACTGTGCATTGGATGTACCATTAGTAGCTATTGTTGTTGCAACAAAGTTAATCATACTCATTGACTCAATCAAAGTACTTTCTTTGTAGATGGCTGAAAACAATGAACAATCACCACAAGGTTGGGAAATTACCGATGGCCTGGAGTTCACAGGGATGATTCACCTGTTTTGGAGAGTTCTCTAGAGATTCGGATATTCCATTCCTCCCACCTATGTTGGCAAGGAATTCCAGGAGCATGGAGTCCCCTCATGTGTCATCCATGTGACGGTTCCCGCTACCTACTCTGTCATCCCAACCTGGGAATCTTGGACCCTTAGCGTCACCGGGATAGATCTACCTTCCACCTGGAATGTAGCTACATTCAAGGCACTTACTCGGTTCTGTGAAGACCACAAGCATGATGTTACTGGAACACCCGTTGCCTTGCTACCCATTAATGATGTGACAGATTTTGAATGGATGAGGCGTGTGAATTTCATCTTTGATCCAAACCACCGCCACCATGATCCTATGCTGCCCATAATAGAGTATTATGGTCTGTCTACGTTCACTTTGTGCACAAACTTGTGCTGGAGATTGGATGTGTTCCATTCTGCACTATGACTTTCTGAGGTCAAAAAACAAGATAAGGATGAAGAAATTGCAGAACTGAACTAGCAAATCCAAGCCAAGAATGAAGTGATGGATGTGATTCTAGAAGAACGTGACCAAGCCTTGCAGGATGCAGCGGATTTTGAGCATGACATGATTGAGGCTCAAGATGACTTGAACGCATTCAAGGCTGCCCATCTTCCTATTGAAGGGAATTGGGATGAGATTTCATAGAGTATGGAGAACAAGATGATGTGGAGATGGCACCTGCCGGTGTTGATGACAAGGAAATGATGGATCTGGAGGAACCAGGATAGCCTATGGAACAGGAAGAACCGGAAGAGCCGGAAGACTTAGGCCAGGAGTAGATGATTCGCTACCCCTATGTACGGTCCTGTGGTATATGTATTCCTAGTTCGATGTAAAAGTGGGAATCTTGCATATTGTGTCCGCAATACCGTAACTAGGCGACGACACATATATGCAAGGAACCGTGTGATGATGTCCTTTAACAGCCATGTAGACTGGATTGAATCAATGAAGATGGATGTCATTCTGAGATTTTACCGTACCACTTGCAAATTTATGTTTTGTGCATGTGATATTATGGAATGTTATGAGAACCAACTAATGTGCAACCGTATAAATTGCAGCATGGTGCATACTCAGAACCAGGAAGATTCAGAGAGCTCCCAGCAAGGAGTGAATGCTGAGCCTTCCTTAGCTGAAGTCCTGGCCACTGCACTCAACAGGCAGCAGAATGCCTCTGAGCTGCTCCGTCGGTTGGTCAACATCACGACTCACCTGGCTGGACATGGAGATAACCACAACAACCACAACAACCAGCCCCATCAGAGCACTTACTCGGAATTCCTGGGTACCCATCCACCCACCTTTGAGCGTGCCAGAGAACCGCTAGACGCCGACCACTGGTTCCACCAGACCGAGTCTAAATTTGGTCTACTGGAGTGCACCGAGCACCAGAAGGTGCTGTTCGCCGCCCAACAACTCCATCGCTCTGCTAGTGCCTGGTGGGCCAACTATGAAGCTTCTCTACCCGCTGGACGCCGCGTGGAATGGAATGACTTCAAAGCTGCTTTTCGTGCTCATTTCATCCCCGCTGGTCTCATGTAGAGAAAGTTCCAGGAATTTATGGATCTAAAACAAGGAGGGAGGAATGTCCTCCAATATTCAGAAGCTTTCAATCATCTTGCTCAGTACGCCCCTGAGTATGTTAATACTGAGGAAAAGAAGAGATACACATTCTTGCATGGGATGAATGCCACGCTCAAGGAACTTCTGACTCCGCAGAAGACTGGCACATACAATGATCTGGTCAATGCTGCCATTGTCCAGGAAGGCGCTATACGCCAAGTTGAAGAAGAAGACCGCAAGAGAAAGGCCCCTGCTACTGCCTCTATTGCCCCACAGGTGAAGCATCACCTGATATATACTTCACTCACTGCACAACGTTTCTGGGCAGCACCGCAGCAACAGTTTCAGCGACGATTTGGCTCGAACTACTCAAGATCACCACAGCAGCAGAACTTCCCACCTCGTGCACCTTATCAACAGCAGAACACTCAGCACCGTGCACTGTATCAGCAACAAGGGAGCCCGAGTGCTCGTGCCCCACTACCTGCTGATCGTGGAGGCAACTACCCTTGCTACAATTGTGGTCATACCGGCCACTTTGCAAAGAACTGCACTGCACCAAGGCGCAACAACAACAACCAGCGTCAAAACCAGAGCAGGAATGTGAATGCACCATCATGTGGTGCCCAAGTGAACTACACCAATGCGGAAGATATCCCTCAGGGCGAACCCGTGCTGACCGGTACGCTCTCGTTCTATCGCCAGCCTATCCTTGCACTTTTTGATTCTGGTGCTACGCATAATTTCATTAGCCAAGCATGTGTGCAAAAACTTAATCTTCAATCCTAGACTATAGAAAGAGACTACACAATTCGTTCCCCCGCTGGGCAAATTAGTGCCAATCAAATAGTATGCAAAGCCCCTTTGGAAATAAACAAGAAAATCTACCCCACGGATTTTATCATGCTTAGACACCAGGGAATTGACTTGATTTTGGGCATGTTCTGGATGAAAACCCATAGAGCCATGCTAGACATCGAGCCACGAATCGTTCACATCAACTCCCCTTTGCATGGAAAGGACACATTTTCTCTAAACATCAATTTATCAAAGCCTTGATTGTCCATCACTTGGAAGGGCAGTCGCTCGAGAACATCCCTGTTGTTTGCGAGTATCCGGACGTATTCCCTGAAAACATCTCTGGCCTACCACCTGACCGTGAAGTGGAATTTAAGATAGAGCTACAGCTAGGAACTTCTCCGATATCTCGTCGACCTTATAAAATGGCCCCGAATGAGTTGGCCGAATTGAAAAAGCAGTTGAATGAGTTATTGGAAAAGGGATTCATTCGCCCAAGCACTTCATCTTGGGGCTGCCCAGCTATTTTTGTGAAGAAGAAGGACAAATCTCTGCGTCTCATTGTTGATTATCGACCTCTCAACGAAGTTACCATCAAGAATAAATACCCGTTACCACGAATTGATATCCTTTTTGATCAATTGGTTGGTGCTAAGGTATTTTCAAAAATTGACCTCCGTTCGGGTTATCATCAAATCAAAATCAGAGCAGAAGATATTCCGAAAACCGCCTTTTCTACTAGATACAGACTATTCGAGTACCTAGTAATGTCATTCAGATTGACAAACGCCCTAGCTCATCCTCGTCTATTCTAATTCCAAGGAAGACCATGCTGAACATCTTTGCATTGTTCTTCAATGTCTATGAGATCACAAGTTGTATGCAAAATTCAGCAAGTGTGAATTTTGGTTGGACCGTGTGCCATTCCTTGGTCACGTAGTCTCTGCAGAAGGAATCTCGGTAGACCCTAGCAAAGTTCAAGACGTGCTAGATTGGAAGCCACCAAAAACAGTTCACCAAGTGCGCAGTTTCCTCGGGCTAGCCGGATATTATCATAGGTTCATACCAAATTTTTCTCGGCTGACCAAACCCATCACGGAGCTGCTGAAAAAGGAGAAAAAGTTTAATTGGAACAGCAATTGTGAAGAAGCATTTCAAGCATTAAAAAAATTATTGACAACTGCCCCAGTACTGGCTCAACCCGACATCACCAAGCCGTTCGACATATATTGTGATGCATCTGGGACATGACTTGGATGTGTGCTCATGCAAGAAGGTCGTGTCATAGCCTATGCATTTCGACAGTTAAGGAAGCATGAAGAGCACTATCCAACTCATGATTTGGAGCTAGCTGCAGTTGTACTTGCACTAAAAATATGGAGGCATTATTTGCTCGACAACTTAGTGCACATCTACACAGACCATAAGAGCTTGAAATATATCTTCACCCAGACTGATCTAAACATGAGACAACATCGGTGGCTAGAACTGATTAAGGATTATAACCTGGAGATTCATTATCATCCAGGCAAGGCTAATGTAGTCACTGATGCGTTAAGCAGAAAGGTCCACTGCAACAACTTAGAGCTGGAAGTTCAGGACCGAAATGACCAAGAAACTAATTCAGAACCCAACATTCACGTTTTACCTGCTGTAATGATTAGCAACCTAAGTGTGCAATCTACCCTTCGTGAAGAAATCATTGCTGCACAGAAAGTTGACGTTGGTATGAATCATATCCGTCGAAATGTTGAAGATGGTAAGGCAAGATGCTTTACCCAAGACTCGAACGGTACTCTATGGTTCAATAACCGTTTAGTAGTACCAAAGGACTTTGAACTTCGTTGGAAAATCTTGGATGAAGTGCATCACTCAAAGTACTCCATCCATCCGGGTAGTAACAAAATGTACCAAGCTTGAAGAAGAATTTCTGGTGGACAAGGTTGAAACGAGAAATTGCTCGGTATGTTGCAGAATGTGATACCTGTGAGAGAGTTAAGGCTGACCATTTGAAAGAAGCTGGACTACTTCAATCATTAAGTATTCCTGTGTGGAAATGGGAAGACATCAACATGGATTTTATTGTTGGTCTCCCTCTCAGCTCTCGGAAGCACGATTCGATTTGGGTCGTTATAGACCGACTCACAAAATCTGCCCATTTCCTACCAATCAATAACACCTACAAGATAAAGCAATATGCAGAACTAAACATAGCAAGAATTCTATGTCTTCATGGAGTACCCATGACCATCGTTACGGATCGAGGCTCATAGTTTGTCACTCGTTTTTGGCAACAACTACATGCATCATTGGGTACCAAGCTGATCTGGAGTTCTGCTTATCATGCCACCACTGACGGACAAACAGAGCGTGTCAACCAGATTTTGGAAGATATGCTTAGAGCGTGTGTTTTAACACATGGTGGCAATTGGGACGAGTATTTGCCTTATGCGGAATTTTCATACAATAATAGTTACCAAGAGAGTCTGAAAATGTCGCCATTTGAAGCACTATATGGTCGCAGTTGTAGAATACCTCTAAACTGGTCTGAATCTGGAGAAAGAGTAACCTTTGGTCCCGATCTTGTCAAGGATGCTAAAGAAAAAGTACGTACCATCCAAGCCAATCTTAAAGCTGCTAAATGCCGTCAAGAGAAGTATGCAAACAGATGACGCACACCACTATACTTCAACAAGGGCGATTACGTCTATCTCAAGGTGTCACCTATGAAGGGTATCCAACGGTTTGGAGTCAAAGGAAAGTTAGCTCCCCGTTATATTGGACCATTCCAGATTCTGGAACGATGTGGAAACATGGACTATAAGCTGGAGTTACCTGCTAATCTATCCGGAGTTCATCACACCTTCCACGTCTCTCAACTTAAGCGATGTGTCAAACCACCCATCGACAAAATTTTGGAAGAATATGACCAACTCCAACCTGATCTCACATACTCCAAACAACCCGTGAAGATCCTCGATGAGAAAGAGCGCACAACCCATAATAGAACCCTCAAATTCTAGTTCAATGGAGTAACCACTCAGAAGATGAGTCTACTTGGGAATCGGGAGAGTTTCTGAGAACTCACTACCCGAAATTTGGTCGTCATACACAGGTATGTTTTGACCACGACACTTCCCTCTAGTTTGCCTTGATTCATAATCTCGAGACAAGATTTCTTTAAGGAGGGAGGGTTGTGACACCCTAGGTGTCTCACTTCATTTAACCAACATGAAGAGCTTAGGTCATGAACAACATGGCATGAAATAATAAGACTCACTCCCTTTTTAATTAATTCTAGGCAAATAAAAACCCTACAACCAAGTTATTAAAGCAATTCAAAAATTTCAATACAACTTATGCTAAATAAATTCATAATCATGTTGGTAATAATAAAATAGAATTTTATGAAATTATTGGGCATTTTATCTGCTTGGCAAGACCCTTAATTAATTAATTGATTCTTAAGTAACTAATTAATGCATTTAATTAATTCTAAAAATATGTTTATGAAAATTTCAAATAAAATTCACCAAAGTGTTCTCAACCATTTAAATAGTCAGTCCACCAATTCTCACTAATTTAGGAAATCCCTAGCTATTTTATTTTGATTTATTAAAAACCATAGTTGACTAGGGACCTTTTTGTGAGGATCTTGAAAGATCAGGGGGCCCAGTGCAAAATCCCCTTCTTCTCCCTCTCACTGGCCTTCCCCCCTGACAACGCCGGTGCACCGCCCGGGCCGCCTTCACTCCCCCTTGAAACCACGCGCGCGCTATAGCGTCCGCTCTGCCCTCTACTCCTCCGCTCTGTCCCCTCACCGCGCATCCGCCCAACGGCCTTCGCTTTCCTCTTCGCCCCTCTGCACGTCACCGAACGACCCGGCCGGACTTCAACTCCGCTCCTTTTCTCCCCCACTCACTCTCTTCCCCCTCTGTGTCACTTGAAAGCACGATCGCAAGCTTTCGATCACGCCACATCTCTGCCCACTGCTCCCCTCTCTCTCTCTCCTTTCCTCCCTCTGCCACTCTGCGCTCTCCTTCTGCCCGCCATTACCGAACCCGAGCTTGAGCTCGCATTCTCACTGTCCTTGCCTCCCTCGAACCCAGCAAGAGCACCAGCAGTTTCGTGCACACCTCTTCTCCCTTCCTGGCACATCGCTCAGCCATCATCCGTCAAAGAAGTGAACCAATTTGGAGAAAAACCGAAAATCCTTCCCGGTCGAGCTCCATTGATTCCAACCCTGATTCCGTACAAATCGGTGAGCCCCGTCACCCATTATTTTCCCTCTCTTGTGCGCACCCGTCTGACTCACTTCCCTGACCCTTTTGCTCCGTGTTTCTTTTATGAGACCGCCGGCATAGCTACTAATCCCTAGCCGCCGTCTCTGCTCCGGCCAACCGACGCCACCTCACCGACGTGCACCATCTTCCGCTCCTTCCCGACGTACGCCGACTTGATGCCAAGCCTCCCCGATTTGCCGTGAAGCTGTAGGAGCCGGCCCCGAGAGATTTCCCGCTCGGTAGACAAGGCGCGACCTAACCGAACATCATCCTTCGGCCGCCTCACGTCGCCGACCAACTTCCGGTGAGAACAACACCTCACGAACCCCTCCTCTCCCCTTGCCGTGATGCGCGCTCGATTTTCCCTCAACTGCAGCGAGCTTTTCCTGTGCTTAGCCGCCGGCAGTGAGCCCTCCGACCACGCGCCGCCCCGCTCCGATGAGCCAACTGGCCGTCCTTCTGGCACCGACGTGGCGTCCACGTGTACTCGACGTGGAGCTGAGGTGTCGCCTACGTGGCCTTTCCCAGAACAGAAAATGCTCAGAAATTGCCAGAAATTGTCAATAACTTTGAAAAACCATAGTAAATCAAATATAACTCCTTTGAGCCTGAAACAAATTTTGTTGAACTCATCTTCCAGTGCTCAATTATAGTAAATTGATAAGTCACCATCTCTGTACATGCATTTTTATCAATATATTAAATTGTCCAGACAATGATTAAATCACCAGAAATTCTAGGAACCAAATTTAATTCTGATTTTTGGCATTCTTAATAATTACATAATTATCTATCACCACAATTTTTGGTTTAGAAAAATATGAATTATTTTTGGCTCTGGAATTTATTTAGTTTGGTTGCTTAAATTAATTCTAGTAATTATTTTATAATTAATTGGCCCCTGCCACATGACACAAAAATCACACACACAAGTCTCTGTGCCCAGTAAATCACAGAAGTCGAGAAACCTAAGTTTAATAAATACTAGTAATTAGAGTAATTATATCCAGAGGCTGTAAATTGGTAAAAATACAGTTCATCTATGTCCCTGTTCATGATAAATCACTCAAGATCAGAATTGATTGGTTACTATTATAATTGCTTAATTATTCTGAAGGAGTATAACAACACTAAATAAATGATTAACACACATAAAATGATGAAACTCTAATTTGTTTCTTTGAAGGATATGGCTTCGAGAACATTGAAGCATATGGCTTTGAGAACATAATAATAACGTTAATCAACATTTAAAGACATTGTGCATCATATCGTTGCATTCTACGGTATTTTGAAAATACCGAAAATTCAATTCTATCACACAGGCAACAACAACCCGGAGCAGGAAGAAGAGGATCTTCGGAAGGATCTTGATCCCCAAGAGCAAGACGTTGTAGTTGCTAGCACTAACATCGATCCAGGCAAGCCCCGGTTTTCATTCGTCATTTTATAAAGTTGCTAGTTTTCAATATTACTAGTGTCTGTGGTTATTGCATTAGGTCATAGGAGTTGATTAGAACCCACTTGCATGATACCCAAATGACCTACACCACTGTCAT
The DNA here is from genome assembly GCA_032690845.1 of Eleusine coracana subsp. coracana. NCBI lineage: Eukaryota > Viridiplantae > Streptophyta > Magnoliopsida > Poales > Poaceae > Eleusine > Eleusine coracana. The sequence goes on from CM064434.1 coordinate 23,012,477, forward strand.
TAGAACTTTGGTAGTATTGGTATTGTGTCGCTATGCTTAGTAATTGCTAGATGCGATAGATATCATTACTAAGAATGAACTTGACCATTGGAACGGGACTTATAAAAGAAGTTTATTTTGATGTCATGACCGGGCAGGGATGATGCATGTGTAGGTTTGCAGCAATACATGGGTGTTGACTGCGGTAGCCCTGCCTTGTCGAACCTAGGACACGTCCGTGGTCGGCCCCTTGGTCAAGTATTGAACAGTACGGAATGCATGCTAGTCTATGGGCACTAGTAAACTGATGTAGCAATGACGCGGCAATGACAACGATACCTAGTACAGTGACAGAAGTGGTATGAGAGCCGTGTTGACCGTAGGATGCTAGCTTAGATAGAGTGGTCATGTTCTAAGGTCTATTTTACAAACTACAAACTATTTTCAAAACTCTTTGACTTAAAATTATAGTCATGTTTATTCACTTTTGTTGTTGGTCTTGTTTTACCATTTGGTTTACAAAACTCTTTTACTAATTCATCTCTCCTATTCAAAATTGCTTAGATGGTCCGTACCAAGAAGACTTGCCACAGGTGTGACCAGTACCCACGTGTTTGGCCTTCACCAGCGCTTGTCCCACTCAGATCTGATGAAAAGTTTGGGACAAAAGAGGCTGAACAAGAGATGGTGCCATCACCGAGTCCACCACCTTATCGTGACACTCGACTCTTCAAGGATGCGGGAAATAATGCTGGAAGGTTACCTCACATGCTTTGGGAGATGCTACAACGGTTAGGTTACGAGAAGCCACCAGAGTATTGTGGTACCCAAGTGACCTATGAAGGTTCTGAGCCTGTATGGAAGGTTCAAGTTCATATTTTTGCTCCAAGGCCGCTCAGAGGAACTTTTGAGGTGGAAAGGATTCATGAGGCCATTGCTCCATGGAAGACTTTCTCCGCCGGGATTTGTGATGCCGCTCGACAAGCTTGCATGGTCATTCGCTTCCGTTATCGCCAGTATTTTGAAGATACAGAGTATGCTTATTTCCCTCAGTGCGCAAGTGGATCCACCTACATTCACGCAGAGCCTATACCTGGACAAGGACACGCGAAGTTTAAGAAGCATGTCACTCTTACCACGGTGATTTCCAGGGAGTTGGATTCAACCACGGAGGAACTAGGGTTTTGGCAGGAGAAATATCAGGAGGCAATGAAGACAGTTCGCCTGCTCAAGCGACGTTTGCCGGACGATGTGGAACTACCTTTGCAGGAAGAGCTAAAGGATGCGACTCCTTCCTCACCACCTCGCAGAATGGCTAGTCGTGCCCCACCAGCTTATGTCATCCCCAACCAGGACAAGGATTAGGAAGTTCATCCCCGAGTGGCTCCATAGGCATCAAGTAGTTATATCGAGTCGAATAAATGTAATAGCGTATCGAGAGAGAATTTTAGTGTTTGCACGTCCTTTGGTTGGTTTGCTAGTTTGATTGGTGTGATGAGTGTGATTTGAATCTTTTGTAATGAGTGCCGATGTGATGCAAGGCCTGTCTTGCAACCATATCCTTATACTATACTCTTACTCTTACTTTATTAGAGATTAGTTAATTGGGGTATCTCTTTATCTATCTTTTTTTTTCACACCTCTTTTCCTACTTGACCTTGTCATATCCTTGCACTTTACCTATATCTTCCACCTATTTTTGCTTACCGTATCCCGACCTACATCAGATGGTGAGAGGTGGGAACCGCAACATAAACAACAACCGGGAGGAACTGGAGCAGCCACCTCCGCAGATCTCCATGGAACAACTCATGGCCATGCAGACGCAACATCTCCAGAACATGCACCAGACCCAGGTGCAGCCATAGCCCAACAATGTCACAGGAGCTGCTCCCCAGCATAGAGATAAGCTTGGAGATTTCCAACGGACCAAGCCCCCAACTTTCTCTCACTCTGTGGAGCCCATGGATGCAGATGACTAGCTAAAGACTATTGATAAGAAGCTGCAAGTCACTCAATGCAACAACAGGGAGAAGGTGTTATTTGCCACACATCAGCTTGTTGGACCCGCCGCTGATTGGTGGGATGCTTATGTTACAACCCATGAGGAGCCTGGTAGTATCAACTGGCATGAGTTTCAGAATAGCTTTAGGTCTCACCATGTGCCTCAGGGGGTAATAAGGCTGAAGAAGAAGGAGTTCCAGGATCTGAAGCAGGGATCCATGACCGTGAGTGACTATGTTGCTCATTTCACCTAGCTGTCTAGGTATGCCCCTGGAGAAGTGGACACAGATGAGAAGAAGTGTGAGCGTTTTCTTGATGGGTTGTATGATGGTCTCGCCTATGCACTTGAGGCTCGTAACTATGCGAACTTTCAAGAGATGGTGGATAAAGCTTTAGTCCTGGAGAACAGAAGGTCGAGGATGGATGGCAAGCGCAAGCTAGAGCATCAAGGTCAGCAAGGAGGCAACAACACTAGGCCTCGCATTGGATCATCTTCTGGTGGACCTATGTTCCACTCTGGACAACGAAATGGATAGCAAGGAACTCAACCAACAGGTCAGGGTTTTGTCACCCCTCAACATCAGTTTCAACGTCCTAACTCTCAGACGCCTCCCCCGTCAGCTCAAACTCAGTAGAGGACTAATGGCAATCAAACCCCAATGACCATTAGGAACTACTACAGGTGTGGAGAAAAGGGTCACTTTGCTAACCAATGCCCCAATTCACAGATGCGCCAACCTCCAACCTAAGATGTTGCCCCAACACCCAACCACAATGGAAACTATGCCCTGACAGCAGCCAGGCAGAACTATGTGAGAGGTTGAGTCAACCAGGTTGCTCTTGAAGATGCTCAGGAATCTCCAGACGTTGTTCTTGGTATGTTGCTCGTAAACTCAAACCCTGCTGTAGTTTTATTTGATTCTAGAGCATCACATTCATTCATATCATCCAAATATGTGGCCAAGTACAACATTCGATCACCTTGCTCAGGAATAAGATGATAGTTAGTTCACCTGGAGGGGAATTAAATGCAGAACATGGATGTCATAAATTAAGTGTTAGCATAAGGGGGGTAGACTTTACTACAAGTTTCATTATTTTGGATTCCAAGGGTATAGATGTGATACTTGGAATGGATTGGTTAACCAATCACAAGGGAATCATAGATTGTGCTTGAAAGGCAGTCAAGTTGACATATCCTAATGGAGCAGAGGTGGAATATGTGGCGAAAACATTGCCATATGAGAAGAAAAGGTTGGGCAAGGACGCACCCAACGAAGAGAGAACCTAGTTTCCTTCTATCTTTCTGATCCTATCCGAATCTCGGGACGAGATTCCTTTCAAGGGGGGTAGTCTTGTCACACCCCAAAACTTTAAATGTTGGTTTGTGACTAAAATTTCCCTAAGTTTTAAAACTTTTTGCAATAGATTAAAATTTATCCCAAATTATATAGAGTATTATCATTTGTTTTATGAAAAAGAACTATTTTCCAAAAATATTTAAATTATTGTAGGTAATTTATTATTATTATTATTATTATTATTATTATTATTATGTTTCTTTATTGCATTCATGCTGATTAGTTGCATTAGATTTCTATTGGCTGAAAAAAACTATTTTGAAATTCGATTAGTAATCGATTTGGTTCAGTTTTAAAAAGTTATGAGAGGAAAACAGAAAAGAAAAGAAGAAAAGAACCCCTTTAGAGTTTTGGGCCAAATCTCTCTCGCAGCCCAGCCTCCCCCCCCCCTCCTTTCTCTGTTTTCCAGCCCACTTCCTTCCCCCTCTCTTCTGGCGTAGGCCCAAGGCCACCAAGGCCCATTTCCCCTCTCTCCCCTCCTTCTCTTCCCCCTCCCGCGCTGGGCCAAAGTCGTGGCCTAGCTCCTTTTCCCTCCCGCCTTGGGCCAGCCCCGCGCGGCCCACTCCCCTTCCCCCGCTCTCTCTCCCGGCCTGCCTGCGCACAGCGCCGCGGCCCAGCGCGTGCCCCGGCCCGCTCCCGTGCCTGGCCTGCTCCCCGGCCCACCAGCGCGAGCGCAGCCCCGCGCTCGCCCCGCTGAACCCTAGCGCCATCGCCGCCGCCAGCCTAGGCGTGCGCGCCACGGCACCCCGGGACCCGCGTGCTATAAATAGCAGGCCCGGCGCACCCCGCACCGCCTTTTCCCCCGTCCCGCCACTTCGCCGTCTCGCCACTACCGCGAGTTGCGCCACCGCCTCGAGCCCCAGTCTCCCTGCTACAGCGCAAGCCCGCGGCCTCCGGCCTCCTCGCGCCACCGCACGACCCCGGAGAGCTCGCCACCCTCCGCCGCCCTCCCCTCTACCCTCTTCACCGCCTCCCGCGCCACGGAGAGCCGCCCCGCGAGCTCCAGCAAGCCAGCAATTGCCGCCGCCGCGCCCGGTCCATGGTGGACCGTGGGCCTCCTGGTCCACAAGTCCTGTGGACCTAGTCCACGGGATTATTTTTTATTTTATTCTATTTGTTTATATGTCATTTATTTATATATTTATTTATTTTGTATAATTGCCAGTAAATGCCATATTTATGTTTAGGACCCTGCTCTTTGTTTAAATCATATTTTTAAACCTAGTTTTCTTCAGAACATTATTTATTTGTGGTTAGGCCCTTGAGTTTTTACATAATTATTAGCACTGTATTTTTGTAGAAAACCCCCTAGCCTTTTCCTAAATTATATTTTAGCCCCTAAATTTTATAAAAACACCCTTGTAAATATTTGTAATTATATTTTAATCTTGTAACTTTACAAACACCACCTTGTACCTTCTAGTAATTTATTTTAGCCCTAATTTTTTGTAAGTAATAATTTAGGTTGGGCATTTTACACTTAGGCCCCTGAACTTATAAATAACTATATTTTGGCACGGTAAATTTTATAGTTAGGCCCCTGAACTTTTCCAAAATTACAATTTTAGTCCTTCAATTCTTTATAAATTATATTTTTATATGTATCTTTTACAATTTAGTCCCTATACTTTTTATAAATTACATTTTGAACCTTAAATTTTTATAAATTATATTTCATATGTTTGTTTTAAAGTTTAGCGCTTATATTGTTCTAGAATTACTTTTAGGCCATTTAACTTGTCTATTTTGTCGTTTTAACTCTTGAAACATCAAATCTTCATAACTCTTCACCAGAGCGATCGTAGTGTTTAGTATTAATTATTCATACTATTTTATAATATTTTACTAATTTATTATTTTAACCCTAGAACTTTAAACCTTCGTAACTTTTTACTCGTAACTCGGATTGAGGCGATTCTTGCGCTCACGCGATCGTAGCAACGCGTACATTTTCATAGTATTGGTTTCTTTGTAGTTTGCTACTGTGTGGTGTGTTGTTTCTTAGTATGTTTGTATGCTTGTGTTTCCGGTGTGATGTTGAGTAGACGAACCGCTGTTAGAGAACTTTCGGGATCTCCATCGTGAAGACTTTGAGCAGCAGCAAAGGGAACCAGGCAAGTGTCCTTGATGCATTTTGAACCTATGTTTTATATTCTCTCTATCTCTATGCATGCTTGTTAATATTGAATCCCATGTGTCATATCTTGTTCCATATTATTCCTTGTCGCCTGGGTTCTGGTGTAGCTTATTAGCAAGGGTACGTCATGCTTAGTTTGCTATGTCGGGAATGGAAGTGTCTATTGTTAATCTTGACTAATGATTCACTTTAACATAATGATCATGAGGGACGGGTAATCCTTCGTAGCAACATGGAACCTAGGTGATACAAGCAGGAGGATGGCAAGGATGGTGCGGGTATGCACGTGTACTCGGTATAGTAAGTGGGATTGTGGTGGTACCTGCTTGGGATCACAAGAGTAGTTTGTGGAGCGGCCACCCAGGAAAACCGCGTAAAGCACAAGGCTGATATGGGTAGGCTTGGTTTAGTATCGAGATGTCTTCCTAGTTTTGTGAGTAGTCAAGGAAGGAGGACGAGACGGTTTACTCTCGGACTCAGGCGATGGACGGTTTATTCTTAGCCACGGTGCCAGAGGGGGCTTCTGTAGGAACCGTTTAATTCCGTGGTGGTGAAACCTTAGCGTGGATTGGTTGCAAGCTGGGAAGAGCTCTGAACGACCTTGTGGTGATCTCTTCGCCTCACACCTACGGTAGTGTGATTTGGGCAACAGGGAGACTTTAGACACTGACAGGTGACGGAATCACCAACCTGTGGGTAAAGTTGTGCAACCTCTGCAGAGTGTCAAACTATTATAACAGCCCTGCTCATGGTCATGAGCGGCCTGGATCCTCACAAATTTAGGAAGGTGGTTTATGGGTGGACTTGGTGGGTAGCCAAGTTTGGTTTGGGCGGTTTAACCCATGGTTTGCTATAGGCGGTGTAACCTGTAGTGTGGTTTCCTATGGGCGGTTTAACCCATGGTTGGTTACAGGTGGTTTAACCTGTTGTGTTGGACAGATGATATAACTGGTGGGAACTTTTCACCTAGTAAATAGGATGGCTTTTCTACTAGGTGTAGGTGCTCATTTATGCAAATGAACCATTGTGTTAGCCTTTCTTCTATTAAGCTTGCATGTCATATTTTCTCCCACTTGCTGAGTACGTCATGTGCTCACCCTTGCTATTTCCCTTTGTTGTTGTACTATAAATTGCTGCTCAGAAGATGAAGAGATGGACTACATTGATGAAAACTACTACTAGGCGTGCGTGCCCCTTGTCGATTGCCTGTGGAGTTATGGTGTTTTCTGCTGCTATTTAGTTTGAAAGTCGTTTCAGTCTTTAAAGACAATTATTTATGTAATAACGGTACATTGTAATAATGACATTGGTTATACTGTTATTCACTTTTACTGTCGATATGTGTGAAACTTGTTCCTGGGCACACATATGATAAGCACTCGGTTTTGTCCTTAAAACCGGGTGTGACAACGGAGTCCTATAAGCAACATCCGCTGATCCCTGGTCGGCATCGTTTATGGTTAAGACTACAACGGTATCTGATCGTCTTCGAGCCCCCAACTTTGGTTCTTGCTTAATGAAAACATCCTTGGCAAATGCTTTCGCAGTTGTTCGTCTTTCATAAATCCAAGAATTTCACCTCTGACTATGAAATACGAATGCCCCCGACTGTCCCTATTAATCATTACTCCGATCCCGAAGGCCAACACAATAGGACCAGAATCCTATGATGTTATCCCATGCTAATGTATCCAAAGTGATGTTTTGCTTTGAGCACTCTAATTTCTTCAAAGTAATAGCGCCGGAGGCACGACCCAGCCAATTAAGGCCAGGAGCGCATCGCCGGCAGAAGGGTCGAGTCAGTCGATGCTTGCCGAGAGGCGGACCGGCCGACCCGACCCAAGGTCCAACTACGAGCTTTTTAGCTGCATCCCACTAGGCTCCGATCGTACTAGCAACATTTCCCTTCTCTCAAACCCCTCAAGGAGCACACCGGGACGCAAAGCAATTAAGCTATAGGCCGGCTATATCGGCATTATTGAGGGGCGTTATACGATCAAGGGTTCCGAAGCATTCCACGCCGAAAACAAGGCAAAAAACACCGCGCTTTGTAAGATGGCACCCACTTTCCTCGAACCAGTCCCGTACCATACTCTCAATCCTTTCCGTCCGTGTAAGATTAGATGCACCACCGTCCCGTTTGCGTGGCCACTTACTTCCATCACATCATTGCATCCCACCAGGCTTCGACTGTACTGGCAACATTTCCCTTCTCTGGAACCCCTTAAGGAGCACACCAGGACGCAAAGCAATTAAGCTGTAGGCCGGCTATATTGGCATCATTGAGGGGTGTTATACGATCAAGGGATCCGAAGCATTCCACACTGAAAACAAGGCAGAAAACACAACGCTTTGTCAGATGGGCAACCACTTTCCGTCTGCTCCATATTGTGCATCTTTTCCTACACGGCTGGCCTTAGCCAGCATAGGCAACGTTGGAAGCCAAGACCGGGTGCCAACCGGTCATGACCCTTCCCATTCCAATGTAGTAACCGGTGTTAGACACCGTTGGGTTTCGGTCGGTTATAGAGCAACATCAGGCAACATTTATCAGACGGGTCCGTGTAGGGTAAGATGCATCACCGTTTTGTTTTCATGTCAAATCGGGGTCACACGGGTTAAGAAAACACCTTTTTCATCATAGGGCAGCAACTTTCGTTCTCATGAATATTTTGCATCTTTTCCTACACGGCCCGGTTTGGTCAGTTTTAGCAACGTTGGAAGCCAAGACCGGGTCCCAACCGGTCATGACCCACCTCATTCCAACGTTGCTACCCGGTGTTAGACATCGAGGGGGGGGGGGTTCGATTATTAAGCCCACATCAATATCCGGCAACATCCATCCGACCGTCTGGCAACTGACCACCTCCCCCCAATATACCTTAGGAGCAGCCCCCCGCCCGGGAGTATGGGGGATTTCTGGGCACGCTGGGCACACTTTTTCTCGAGTGGCCGAAAAAGTGGTTTCACCTTCGTTTTTATCGACTTTTGAAGCAAACTAGGATGTTTCAAGCAAACCACTATGCATTTTACGGTAGGCCAGAAACTTCGTTTCGACTATTTCACGGTAG
>CM064434.1:23028528-23051028 GCA_032690845.1 Eleusine coracana subsp. coracana
GATACATGCAAGCACATTGTGTTTTGATGTCGATAAATTATTATTATGTTCTCGAAGCCATATGCTTCAAAGAAACAAATTAGAGTTTCATCATTTTATGTGTGTTATTCATTTATTTAGGGTTGTTATAGTCCTTCAGAATAATTAATCAATTAAAATAGTAACCATTTGATTCTGATCTTGAGTGATTTATAATGAATAGGGACAAAGATGAATTGTATTTTTACCAATTTACAGCCTCTGGATATAATTACTCTAATTACTAGGATTTATTAAAGTAAAATAGTGGTATGAGCAATTAATTTAATTTATTTAAGTAAACTTAGGTTTCTGGACTTGTGTAATTTACTGGACACAGAGACTTGTGTGAGTGATTTTTGTGCTAAGTGGCCGGGGCCAGTTAATTATATAATAATTACTAGAATTAATTTAAGTGAACACACTAAATAATTTCCAGAGCCTAAAATTATTCTTATTTTACTAAACCAAAATTTGTGGTGATAGATAATTATGTATTTTCTAATCATGCCAAAAATCAAGATTTAATTCAATTCCTAAAATTCCTGGTGAATTAATTTGTGTTTTCATAATTTAAGGAATTATCAAAAATGCATGAACATGGGTTAAGATTTATCATTTTACTAAAATAGAGCTCTTCAAGGTGAACCTAACAAATTTTGATTGGGCTTTATTGGAGTTAAATTTGATTTACTAGGAATTTTCAAAGTTTTACACATTTTTCTGGAATTTCTTGGGTATTTCTAGTTTTAACCAATGACACGTCAGTGCCATGTGGCAACCACGTCAGCGCCACGTGGGTTCCAGCTCAGCTGCCAGGAGGATGCCAGTAGGCTCGCCGGTGCTGGGTCGGGCTCACCGAAGGGCTCGCTGCCGGGCACTACGCGGGTCGGAAACTCGTCGCGGAAGCAGTAAAACAAGGCACGCACTAAGGCGGAGAGATTGGTGTGGGTTGCGGGATCGGGGTCTCACCGGAAAGTCGTCGTCGACGAGAGGCGGCGGAAGAGGGAGATCCGATGGGGTCGCGGAAATGGCTCGGAGCAAAAAGACGGACAGGGTCTACTCCTACAGCTTCACGGTGACTCGGAGAGACTCGGCATCACGTCGGTTCGCGTTGGAGGAGGCCAAAAACAGGGGCTCATCATGGAGGCGGCTCCGGTGATCAGCGGCGATGGGTTGGGACCAGGGAAAAACAGAATGCCGGCGTCCTGGTGCACGAAATCGAAGGAGAAATGAGTCGGGGGGTTGCATTGAGATTTGGTGCTTACGAGCAAAAAGGAATGGGACGAGGAGGCTCACCGACTGCTGTGAATTCCGGTTAACGGCAGAGGACATCGCTGGGGGAATTCACTTCGCCGGCCAGCCAGGTGAGTCGAGATGTTGACCAACCGATGGAGTAGCTCGGAGTCATTCTGCTGCTTGTTGAGTGCAGCGGCCAGGACTTCAGCTGATGAAGGCTCAGCATTCGCTCCTTGCTGAGAGCTCTCAGGATCTTCCTGGTTCCGAGTACGCACCATGCTATAATTTATACGGTTGCACATTAATTGTTTCTCATAATATTCCATAAAATTACATGCGCAAGAATATAAATTTGCAAGTGGCACGGTAAAATCTCAGAATAATAACCATCTCTATTGATTCAATTCAGTCTACATGGTTGTTTAAAGGACATCATCACCCGGTTCCTTACATACATGTGCCGACGCCTAGTTACGATATTGCGGAGACAATATGCAAGATTCACACTCCTACATCGAACTAGGGATACATATACTACACGACCGTACACGAGGGTAGCGAATCATCTACTCCTGGCCTAAGTCTTCCAGCTCTTGTGGTTCTTCCTATTCCATAGGCTCTCCTGGTTCTTCCAGATCCATCATTTCCTCGTCATCAACACCGGCAAGTGCCATCTCCACATTGTCTTGTTCTCCATACTCTATGAAGATCTCATCCCAATTCCTTTCAATAGGAAGATGGGGAGCCTTGAATGCGTTCAAGTTGTCTATATTATTATCGGCAGTGGATCATAGGGCTATCCATGATCCTTGTGTATCGGTAAAGGCATGCGCGAGACCGAGAGTCGATGGACACACAAGACGCAAGGTTTAGACAGGTTCGGGCCTCCCGGAGGATAACAACCCTACGTCCTGTGTTCTATGGTGTATTATTCGGTATAATGCGGGATGTCTATGAGAGAACCCCTGCCCCTCCTTATATATCCGGGGGGCAAGATTACATGGTAAGTGTCCTACTCGGTTACAACATGATTCCGACTAGGATTCTATCTCTAACTTTCTATCTCTAATATTGACTTGTCGTGTACTCCAAGTAATAATCCGAGTAGTTATCTTCATGGGCTTTATCTTTATTGGACCCCAGCCCACTCGGCAATATATCCGAGTGGTGAGGTATCCCTGGTATATATCCCACAGTAGCCCCCGAGAGATTTGCAAGTTAGTTATTGATCTTCAGTTGATTGACTAATGCTTCGCCATGAATCATGTTTTCGGCCTACCCGGGGAGGCCACGAGGACCGGGTGATGGGTTGGCAAAAACAGACGGTTTTTAAGGCAAAACATCCCAAAAACCAGTCCGAGATGAAGTTCCTTGCCTACCCGGGCTGCCGCCCGGACCGGGTGTCAGGTAAGCTAAAACAGAGGGTTTTTGAAGCAAAACAGCCCATAACCACCGCTGGTTTCATGTTTCTGGCCTACCCGGGCAGGCCAGTAGGACCGGGTGACGGGTCTGTGAAAACAGATGGTTTTTAAGGGGAAACAGCCCAAAACCGATACCAAAATTAAGTTTCTGGCCTACCTGGGCAGGCCTCCCCGACCGGGTGTCGGGTAGGCTAAAACCGACGATTTTTGAAGCAAAACAGCCCAAAACCACCGCCGGGATCATGTTTTTGGCCTACACGGGGAGGCCAGCAGGACCGGGTGACGGGTTGGTGAAAACAGACAATTTTTAAGGCAAAACATCCCAAAAACCAAGGCGAAATGAAGTTCCTTGCCTACCCGGGCAGGCCGCCCGGACCTGGTGTCGGGTAGGCTAAAACAGACGGTTTTTTACGCAGAACATCCCATAACCACCGCCGAAATCATGTTTTCGGCCTACCCTGGCAGGGAACTTGTCACAACCCCCATGGACCGAAGTTCCCGAGGTGCTGACTAAGCAGACATAAGCTAATACAACAACCGACCAAGTTCAAATTACGTAAAAAGAGTGTTATTTATCAGACATCAGAGTTAAGTACTTAAGTGCATCGAAAATATTACAAAGTTTAGTTTTAAAAGCAGCGGAAGATAACGTGATTAAACGTCTACAATTTACAACTCGACGATAGTAGCAAGTGTGATAAATCCGAGCCCATACGGATTATCACCTAGCATCACACAACAGCAGCGGCTACTCAGTCTCCCAATGGGCAGACCATCCCTCAGGGATAGACATATCCCAAGGAAGAACACCCATAGGTAGATCATAAGCATCAGTGTTATTACCTGAAATAAAGAAAACAACAACATGGCAAAGCCTGAGCTACTAAACTCAACAAGTCTTACCCGACATGTAATTAAATCTAGACATGCAAAGGCTCAGAGATGGATAAAAGTAAATTTAGTGAACGTTCTAATAACTATAATAGTGTAAGATAACTTGCATGTCAAAGTAATAAGTACAACAAGCAATCTGAAAATTTAATTAAGTAACAAAGAACTTCAGTTCAGATTCACTAAAATTCAATATTCCTCATCCCAACATTCCACTAATTATTATTAGTGAGGTTCTTAAGCTACGATGTGACATAGTGAACAAGCGGTACTCATTACTGCGAGGGACAACGTTTGCAATCATTTTACACCAGCTGGGAAAACCCGAAATACACAGCATACGCATCATTTAAGAACATGTATGACAACTTTTCGCAAAGTCATAATACATGTCGATCCGAGTCTAAAAGTCCCGAGTGGGCAGCCATTCCACGGTAACGCCGGGAATCTATCCACTCCTACTGGATCACATGACCAAGAATTTTAAGTTATCGTCCAAGCATGCATATGACAATGCTACATCAGTTTACCAGTTCCCATATACTAGCATGCATTCGGTACAGTTCAATACTTGCTCAGCAGGGCTAACAACGGACGGGTCCTAGGTCGACACAGACAGGGCTACAGCCTTACAAGGCATGTCCTCTGAAGGCACATGATCTTTGCCCTTTCACCTACGGGGCCTGTCCATGTCTCAAATTTTAGTTGCTGACCCAAATGGACTACCACCTTACGAGACAAAAACCACCACAGGTACTTGGCCTTGGCCCTTTCCAATACAGACCCGTTTAGTCCAAATTTTACCATTCTTACTTCATATTATCACTACCATCATGTTACTAATATTTCGAGTACCATAATAGTGCCCATACTACAACTAAGCTTAATAATTCCTCTATTCACTACCAGTACCTGTATACCATGTCTAAAATAAAATAGTATATTTCCAGGAAATGCAGGTGGGTTTTCATCCAACTTCTAAACTTAATGCACAAACAACCTATGCACATCTAGCAATTTAATTACTAGAATTAATCAAATTAATACATAGGAATGTTCCGGGGCTTGCCTTGGGCTACAACCACGGAGTTAGTACTGAAGTTAGGATCTTCTTGTGCCGAGAAATCTGAGGAGGCCTTCTGAATATTATCCCCTGGCACGTCAACGTTCCCTATCACAATACCGATATGTCAACGAGGTGAATGCATAGATAATGCAACAAAATGTGATGCACATGAAGAATGAGTATAACAGTAAAATTTGTTACTCAACATTTTTCTCGAAGCCATATGCTTCAGAGCTAGCAAGTCTAAAAATAGGAAATTACACATAAAGTTTTCCTATTGCATGTACATATGGTTATTTAAACATTACATGAAATTAATTCATTTAGTAACATAAAAATATGCTACTGGACATGAGTGATCCACACGTGATTGATATATGTATGATTAGCAAATTTGCCAAGTTTCATTAATATATAATGAGCCATTAATTAATAACACATTTATCAAGACATAAGAGTAAATAAATTCTAGTAAAATATGAACAGCAGATAAATTCCTACAAAAATTCATGGTGATGCAATATGACAAGAATGATTTTTGTGCACAAGCCTAAACTCTAAATGTTTACAGAAATCATTATAATGCATTTCCAAACATTTCAAGGATAAATTCATATTTAATTTTATGTCCAGAAACTAGGGTCATCAATTTATCATACAAACTAAGCAAGTCAAGGGAAAACCAGAACAATTTAATTTACTATTTTATCCAATATACAACTAAAGATATGAATTTATTAATCTTTAAACTAATTAATTAATACATCAAACCTTTTGGCACGATAAATCTAACAAAATTTATTTTGCAATGTAACATGTTAAATGCATAGTACTCATCACATGGAATCCAACAAAATTTATTTTGCAATGTAACATGTTAAAGCATTTTGATTTTTATTTGAACTTCAAAGTAATAACGAAAATGCCATCAGTTCATTTTTTTTGAACTGAACCGAGCGCGCGCTCGCGCTCGCGCGGCGGCGCGGCTGCCGGAGCGGCTTGGGGGCTCGTCACCAGGCTCTGGAGTCACCGGAGTTGGACTGCGTGCTCACCCAAGTGTAGAGCATGACACGGGGAGCACGCTGGCGGGGTTCGCGAGGCGAGATGCTCACCGGGGATACGTCGATGTTGAGCGGTGGCGGAACAGAGAAGATCGGCGACAGCTCGATCTTGATGTGACGGTCGAGGGGAGAGGCAGAGTGGTCGGATAGCACCAGTGGACTCCAACAAAGGTCGATGGAGTCACCGAGGCGACGGAGAAGAGCCGGATGAAGCGTGGTGCCCCCATGGTGGCCGACGGCGGCGGAAGGGCAAAAATGGAATGGCGACGACCTCAAGGAAAAAATAGAAACCAGATCAAGACAAGGACGTGCGTCAAAGGGTTGCGCATCGATGAGAAGAGAAATGAACCCATCGGGTTGACTAGTGAAGAAGAATTTCAAGAAGTTATGTACTGATCGCCATAAACAAGGAGCTCGGTTTTTCTTCAATTCCTCCTTAACCATGAAATGGATCGAGGTGGGATTTCTTCTGGAGTTTTGTTTAGCTCATGACAATTCCATCTTGAGCTTTGGCTCGAGCTTGGGTGGACTCGTTCGACCGTGGGTGAAGCTCCAGAGAGTGGCGACAATGGCGGAAGAATAGAGAAGGAGAAAGGAAGCCGGGAGGGGATTTCACGCGGAGGAGCCGAGGCAAAGACGGAGGGGCCGAGGAGGAGAGCTGAGCAGAGGATCGAGTTTTTGAACGCAAGTTGCACCCGAGGCCTTTTGGTTGAGGGCACGTGTGTCTGGGCGTCACGTCAAAAGACACTCCCCACCATTTCATGCTGTGGATGTGGATTTGGCTCCTCATGCCTTAGGGCGTGGTGGACCAAAGATGGAGCTGCCGGTTGTGCCGATTGCAGCACAAGGTGGATGACAAATGTTGTTCTCACTGCTTTGATCAAAACAGGTCCGGTGATGCAATGGCTCTCTGGACCCATGGACTGAAGTGCATTTTTATCAAACTGCGACCCTAGGTCAGTCGGGACTACCCGCTGAATTTAAGCATATAAATAAGCGGAGGAAAAGAAACTTACAAGGATTCCCCTAGTAACGGCGAGCGAACCGGGAATAGCCTAGCTTGAGAATCGGGAGGATTAAACCCCATCCGAATTGTAGTCTGGAGAGGCATCCTCAGAGACGGACTGGACCCAAGTTCCCTGGAAAGGGACGCCTGGGAGGGTGAGAGCCCCGTCTGGCCCGGACCCTGTCTCACCACGAGGTGCTATCAACGAGTCGGGTTGTTTGGGAATGCAGCCCAAATCGGGCGGTAAACTCCGTCCAAGGCTAAATACAGATGAGAGACCGATAGCGAACATGTACCACGAGGGAAAGATGAAAAGGACATTGAAAAGAGAGTCAAAGAGTGCTTGAAATTGCCGGG
Source organism: Eleusine coracana subsp. coracana (assembly GCA_032690845.1). Taxonomy (NCBI): domain Eukaryota; kingdom Viridiplantae; phylum Streptophyta; class Magnoliopsida; order Poales; family Poaceae; genus Eleusine; species Eleusine coracana. The sequence goes on from CM064434.1 coordinate 23,035,588, forward strand.
AGGGATGCGGATGGGGGCCGGCGATGTGCACCGGCCGTATGCGGAACGGCCTTTGCTGGTCCACCACTCGGCTTGGAGCGTGGACTGTTGTCTGCTGTGTCAGCGGCCTAATCCCTGGGGCCTCAGGTGCCTCCGGTAGCCGTCGTTGGTGCAGCCGGTTATCGTGCGTTGCATGGCATGTCCCTCTGGGACACTGTGCTGCAATGGCCTACGGGCTCCCCATCTGACCCGTCTTGAAACACGGACCAAGGAGTCTGACATGCGTGCGAGTCAACGGGTTCTGAAACCTGGGATGTGCAAGGAAGCTGACGAGCGGGAGACCCTAATGGGCTGCACTACTGGCCGACCCAGATCTTTTTTGAAGGGTTCGAGTTGGAGCACGCCTATTGGGACCCGAAAGATGGTGAACTATGCCTGAGCGGGGCGAAGCCAGAGGAAACTCTGGTGGAGGCTTGAAGCAATACTGATGTGCAAATTGTTCGTCTGACTTGGGTATAGGGGCGAAAGACTAATCGAACCATCTAGTAGTTGGTTCCCTCCGAAGTTTCCCTCAGGATAGCTGGAGCCCATTACGAGTTCTATCGGGTAAAGCCAATGATTAGAGGCGCGCAACACCCTCGACCTATTCTCAAACATTAAATAGGTAGGACGGCGCGGCTGCTCCATTGAGCCATGCCATGGAATCGGGTGCTCCAAGTGGGCCATTTTTGGTAAGCAGAACTAGCGATGCGGGATAAACCGGAAGCCGAGTTACGGTGCCAAACTGCACGCTAACCTAGAACCCACAAAGGGTGTTGGTTGATTAAGCCAGCAGGACGGTGGTCATGGAAGTCGAAATCAGCTAAGGAGTGTGTAACAACTCACCTGCCGAATCAACTAGCCTCGAAAATGGATGGCGCTAAAGCGCGCGACCCACACCTGGCCATCTGGGCGAGCAACAAGCCTTGATGAGTAGGAGGGCGCGGCGACCGCTGCAAAACTCGGGACGTGAGCCCGGGCGGAGCGGCCGTCGGTGCAGATCTTGGTGGTAGTAGCAAATATTCAAATGAGAACTTTGAAGGCCGAAGAGGAGAAAGGTCCCATGTGAACGGCGCTTGCACATGGGTAAGCCGATCCTAAGGGACGGGGTAACCCCGGCAGACAACGATCACACGCGTTACCCGAAAGGGAATCGGGTTAAGATTTCCCGAGCCGGGAAGTGGCGGTTGACGGTAACGTTAGGAAGTCCGGAGACACTGGCGGGGGCCTCGGGAAGAGTTATCTTTTTATCATTCGAGTCCTTTTTACTTTATCAAAAGTAGGAATATTGTATTGTGCATTAAGTGTAGGGCTTGGATGAAACACACTTGCATACTCCAGCAATGACCTATGATTAGTATGTTAGTGAGCTTTTCTGTTAGCAAATGCTATGCTTAAACTAGTGGAGTCAATGGTAGGTTATAGATTCAACTATGGTTCAATTGGTTGATGAACTTGATAAAAATGGAGCACCTATCGTTGCATCTCCGCGAACAAGTATTGAACCGTACCAAGTGCATACCTTTAATATGGGAATTGGTAAACCTAGTAACTTGGGTGCTGTATTGTTGGACGGCCATACTCATCGATCCAGAGGTGATGTGAACAACACGGTGGCTGCACGGGTTTGAGGACCGCTAGAGAGTGCATGGGTTAAGCCTCGGATACGAAGTAATGTATCGCGGGGAGGACGTGTACTCGGGATCGATGGCCCCGGATCGACTTTATAGCAATCTAGTGAACGGTGGCCATACATGTTCTTAAGTGATGCGTATGTCGTGTATTTGGGTTTTCCCTGCAGGATGTAAATCAATTCAAATTGTCATCCCTCGCGGTTATGAGTACCTCTTGTTCGAGCAGCGGCAATGATATGTTAAGTAGTAAAGTTGGGGTTAAGTTTCTGAAATTTACTTATGCTATGGATACATATTGCTATGATGTAATGATCTTCACTTATGTTCATGTCTTAGCGGCTAGCTAGACTCACCGTAGCTGTTGTCTACATTAAGCAAAGTAAAATCATGTTTAAGGAAATTGAAAGTGCAGCATAGAACTAATAGGAGCTTTTTATGCAACTATCAAATAAACCCGGTCAGCCCCCTGCATACTAGGAGTCGGTTTCAGTAAACCGGTTGACGGGTAAGTCTTGCGGAGTATGTTAGATACTCAGGCTTTGCGTTGATGTTGTTTTTCAGGTTTTCCTCGAGCGACCTATTGTGATTGTTGTAATGAGGTTGTGTGGGAAGGTGAGGAGCCTCAAAACTGGACCATCGAATGGGTCCCCAGTTCTCCTAACCGTGATGAGTGAGCCATCACCATAGGGCTGGCATGGTTCACGTAGGACTTAATGTCGTGTTTTGTTGTTTCACCGCTTCCGCAAATTTGTGTAATATGTACTAAGGACTTATGTTGTATCAGATCTGAACTTCTTTTAATTTGAACTCTGAACTTGTAATATGATGCACCGAATTGATGTATCTTTGTAAATGATGAATGTTCATGTGTGAATGCTATGTATGGTTACTTCGTTAACCATCTCCCGAGGCGATCCTGTGCGACATACTCTACTTTTCAGAGTAGGGTTGTCATAGCTGGTATCAGAGCCGTCTTGGGATAAGCTACACACAAATGAGCATTTTAAAACGTAAACAAGTCATTTCTACACCTTACGGTGAGGTACGAACTAGTAGTGCCCATGTAAGAGTCTTGTAGGTGGCAAAGCTAACCCTGGGTTATGTTTGTTTAAATTACTTGCAACTACGGCATCTTCAACGAAGGTATGTGTGTGACTCGAATACACTCTTATTTGAGAGCTCCCATGTGAGGCGAGGTGGTCATGGATTTGTTGTGCTTAGATAGGAATTGTTAAACTGGTGTGACTCGAATACACTCTTATTCGAGAGCACCCGTGCGAGGCGAGGTGGTCACAGACTTTCTTTTGGATTGTTTCTTTTGAATTTGATGTATTGTTTCAGAAATGAATCTCTTGCAGGTACACTAACCCGTGTAGTTCGTTAGACAAATGTGTGAGAGGTGTGTGTGCCACCGGATGGATCGAGTTATATAATCGGTCAAGTTCTTGCTTTTTGTGAGGATGTAGGGAACCGTCATATTGAGCATTGGCATCCATGCACACCATATGCATTCAACTTTACCAAAAATATGTAAAAATGTCATTGATACTGTGAACATGTAAAATGATCATGTTTTGGACGAAATTGAACCCTTTTGGCACCTAAACCAGAAATTTGAACCTAACCGGTAAGTGTCCAACCTTACCAGAAAAGTCAGTCTCACTAAAACAAGCATAACTTCCTCAAATTAAATTCAATGGAGGTGAGTAAGTACTCGTTGGAAAGCTGATGTTTTGCTCTACATGTTTGGTTTAGTAAGTTTGCCTTAGAAAAATTTGTAACTGGGTCGAAATTTTACAAAAACAGTAACCTTTTCCAGAAAGTCAGAAACTGTCTCATTTCTGTCCCCTGCCTTTGGATGGTCATAACTCCCGGGGACTTCGTTGGATGGATGTGTGTGAGTATGCCTTGGAAAGATGAAGACATTCTCTACAACAATTGTAAAACACAAAAATTTTAAGGTTGTCCAGAAACTGAACATTTTTGCCCGTTACTGCGGTTCACTCCGTCGACCGTAGAAATTCATCGTTACCAGTCATTGAACGGATCGGGAACCTCGTGTCTTTTCTTTTACCAATCATTCCTTATGCTATGTTGAGCACGTGTGCTTAGCGGAATATTAAGTTTTGACTCACCCTTGCAAAACTTTATTCCGGCAGATGGATGATGGCAAGCACATGATGGACCCGGAGTACCTTGCCGCTCGCATCCTCGAGTTGGAGCGAGTGCGCGAGGCGCTGTAGTCCACGCTTGTTGCCCGTGATGCCCAACTCGCAGGGCGTGACGCTAAGGTTGCAGCCCTTGTGGACAAGCTGCACACTAGCGAGTTGGAGCGGGCCGACCTTTTCGAGCAGCTTCATGATGCTCAGCTCGTCATCGAGGATGATGCAAGCGACGTGTTGCAGGAGCAGCTGCACCAACACAACGCCCAGCTCACCACTGCCCAGGAGGATATTTACTCTCTACATGGTTAGGTTACCGCTCTCTTGGAGGAGTGAAGTGAGCTACAGGCCCAGTGCAAAGAAGCTCAAGATGCACGGGATGTGATGGAAGGAAACCTTAACGACGCTCACGCCGTCATCGTGCAGCAAGAGCAGCTCATCGGACACCTCCAAGCTGCGAATGGCCAGCTTCACCGCCGCTCTCACCGCGGGGCACCAAGTCACTTGGGTGGAGTTCTGCACCGCTTTCCGTGCACACCACATACCCGCTGGACTCATGAAGCGCAAGTTGCAGGAGTTTCTCAACTTGAAGCAAGGCTCCGGAACCGTGCAAGAGTATGCATGGAAGTTCAACTACCTGGCTCAATATGTGTCATATCACGCTAATACGGATGAGAAAAAAGAAAGACTGCTTTCGTTCGATACTTACCCCGAAGCTGCAAGACCGATTGGCGCAAGTCACCGCCGGCACATTCAATGACCTGATGAGTGCCGCTATTGTGCAAACCAAGAGGACAAGAAGAGGAAACGTGCTATGGGGAATAGTTCATCCGGCTCCGCACCGCCCAAATACAAGCTAGCAATCACCTCCCCAACCGGACAGAAATTCCGGGTTGCGGTACCGTCGGGAGGAGGACCTCGCCCGTCGTTCTCACAGCAGCACTCTCGATTCCATGGGAGAAACCAGCAGCAGTCCTCTGGATCTCGCCCACCACAGCAGAACAACCAAGTGGTGAAGACCAACTCCTCACAGCCGTGCTACAATTGTGGCCGCACCGGTCACTTTGCCAAGGAGTGTCGGCTTCCGAAGCGCAACCCGAACAACAACGCCAACTCCAACACTTCCGGGAACAACAACAACAACAACAACAGCGGCAACAACAACAATGGCAGCAATGGAAGTCATCCCCAGCCATCTACTCCCATGCACAAGAATGGCCGAGTCAACTATACCACGGTCGAAGAGACCCAGGCTGGAGAACCCGTTCTCGCGGGTACGTTCTCCATCAAACAACATGCTGCCATGGTTCTTTTTGATTCGGGAGCAACGCATGATTTCATTAGTCAAGCATGTGCAAATCATCTGAAAATTACCCCCACCACTATGGGAACCCCGTACGTTATTACGTTTCCTGGTGGAAAAATAAGGGCTCATCTTGAGTTAAGGAAAGTGCCACTTAAGCTAGCCAACAACATATACCCCACTTCCCTAATCATCATAGATGGCCAAAGCATCGACATAATTCTCGGTATGAAATGCATGACTAGTCACAAAGCTGTATTGCACCTTGAGGACCGAGAAATCCATTTGAACTCACCCTTACACGGCCCTTCTATTCTCCGATTGTCGTATCCCAAGTCGTCCAGTTCTCAAGTATGTCATGTGGAAGGAAAGGAGCTATCAAATATTCCAGTGGTCTGTGATTTTCCCGACGTCTTTCTAGACGATTTGCCGAGCATGCCTCCGGACAGGGATGTTGAGTTTAAGATTGAACTTGTATCCGGTACGGCGCCTATCTCTCGTAGGCTGTACAAAATGGCTCCTAATGAATTAGCGGAGTTGAAAGACCAGTTACAAGAGCTCATGGACAAGGGCTATATCCGTCCAAGTGCATCTCCCTGGGGTTGTCCCGCTCTCTTTGTGAGGAAGGAAGACAAAACCCTACGCCTATGTGTCGACTATAGGCCGTTAAACGCGGTAACCATCTAGAACAAGTACCCTCTACCTCGAATTGATATCCTCTTTGATCAGCTAGTAGGTGCTAAAGTCTTCTCCAAGATTGATCTTCGATCCGGATATCATCAAATCAAAATCGGAGCCGAAGATATTCCAAAAACAGTCTTCTCCACTCGATACGGTCTCTTCGAATATCTTGTCATGTCTTTCGGTCTCACCAATGCTCCAGCCCACTTCATGTATTTGATGAACTCCGTGTTCATGCTCGAGTTGGATCACTTTGTAGTGGTATTCATCGACGACATTCTGATCTACTCCATGTCCGAAGAAGAGCACACCGAACATCTTCGCATCATTCTACAACGACTCCGAGATCATCAACTCTATGCCAAATTTAGCAAATGTGAATTTTGGCTCAAGGAAGTTCCGTTCTTGGGTCACGTCATACCAGCGGAAGGAGTAGCCGTGGACCCTAGCAAAGTAGAGGATGTGCTGAATTGGAAGGCTCTGAAATCGGTCAGACAAATTCGCTGTTTCCTTGGTCTTGCCAGTTATTATCGGAAATTCTTTCCCAACTTCTGAAGTATTGCCAAGCCTATGACCAAGCTGCTGGAAAAGGATTCTAAGTTCAAGTGGAGTAGTGCATGTGAAGAAGCTTTTTAGTCACTCAAGAAGCATCTGACAATCGCTCTGAGTTTAGCTCAACCCGACATCACCAAACCATTCGATGTTTATTGTGATGCCTCCGGCACCAGATTGGGTTGTGTGCTTATGCAAGAAGGTTGTGTCATTGCCTATGCCTCACGACAGCTCCGGAAGCACGAGCAAAATTATCCCACCCATGAATTAGAATTAGCCTCCGTTGTTCTAGCTTTGAAAACTTGGCGTCACTACTTGCTCGGTAATCTTGTTAACCTCTACACCAACCACAAAAGTCTCAAATACATCTTCACTCAACAAGAACTGAATATGTGGCAACATAGATTGTTAGAACCGATCAAGGATTATGAGTTGGAAATTCATTATCACCCCGGGAAAGCAAACGTGGTTGCCGACGCCTTGATTCGAAGGGACCAATGCAATAAAGCAATTGTTTGCTCTATGGAAGCCCGCCCGATTTCAGATCCGAGTGAACCAAGTCTTCGTGTCATTCCACATGGATCCTTGTATAATTTGGCTCTCATTCCTACCCTTCGGGAAGAAATCGTGGAAGCCCAGAAGCAGGACAAAGGAATGGAGTATATCCGCCAGAAAATCGGGAAGGAAGAAGCTACATGTTTCCGACAACATAAAGATGGAGTACTTTGGTTCAACAATCGCCTTGTTGTTCCAAAGAACGAGGAGCTAAGAAAGAAAATTTTGGATGAGTCTCACTTGTCCAAATACTCCATACACCCCGGCAGCAACAAAATGTATCGTGGGTTAAGGGAAAAGTTTTGGTGGACGTCTATAAAACGAGAGGTTGCTCGTTATGTCTCCGAATGTGACACTTGCCAACGTGTGAAGGCCAATCACTTGTGAATAGCCGGTCTGTTACACCCATTGAATATCCCCGCTTGGAAATGGGAAGACATTGCTATGGACTTCATCGTGGGACTACCCCTCACACCCAAGAAGCACGATTCCATATGGGTTATTGTGGATAGGTTGACCAAATCTGCTCATTTTATCCCCGTCCATAAAACCTACTCTACTAAGCAATATGTTGAGCTCTACATTGTCCGAATTCTATATTTGCACGGTGTGCCCAAGACGATCATCTCCGATCGAGGCCCCCAATTTATTGCTCGTTTTTGGGAGCAATTGCACGCTTGTCTTGGCACCACTCTCATCCGCAGTTCCGCTTATCATCCGCAAACCAATGGACAAACCGAGAGACTAAATCAATATTTAGAAGATTTATGAAGAGCTTGTGTTCTAGACAATCATGGAAATTGGGAATCTTGTCTCCCGTTCGCTGAATTCTCCTACAACAATAGTTATCAAGAAAGTTTGGTAATGTCGCCATTTGAAGCTTTGTATGGTCACTTGTGTTGAACCCTGCTGAATTGGTCAGAGTCGGAAGAAAGAATTACTTTCAGTCCCGATCTGGTCACGCAAGCCGAAGAGAAGGTGTGACAAATCCAAGCTAACATGAAGGCCGCACAATCCCGCCAAATAAGTTACTCTAATAAAAGGAGATGTCCATTGGAGTTTGAAAAGGGAGATTATGTCCATCTTCGAGTTTCTCCCAACAAACGTGTATCTCGTTTTGGAATCAAAGGGAAATTAGCACCCCACTATATCGGACCTATTCGGATCACGGAGAAGCATAGCGCCGTTGCTTATCGGTTGCAACTACCGAAAAGTCTTGAGCGGGTACACAACGTCTTCCATGTCTCCCAACTCAAGAGATGTTTGAAGCCGCCGGTCGACGTGGTTATCTCCGACACCGAGCAATTGGAAGAAGATCTCTCCTACCCCGAATACCCCGTCCGAATCATCGATCAAAAGGACCGTGTAACCCGCAGCCGCACTATCACCTTCTACAAGGTGCAATGCAGTAACCGTACTGAAGAGGAAGCCACATGGGAACAAGAGGAGTTTCTGAAGACCAACTTTCCAGAATTCTTGGCCTCACAAAACCGGTAACCATCCGCACCCCTCCCTCTTGTTTGTTCTTTTGCAAATCTCGGGACAAGATTTCCTTAAGGGGGGGTGTGCTGTGACATCCCATGTCACAAAATGAAGTTAACTAAACCTAACATAAATTAGGGGCTAAGCAAAAGTATAATTAATCCATGTGCCAAAGAATAAGAAGATGAAACCTATTTAATTAAATTCCAGAATATTCAAATATGGGTCATTCACAAACATTACCAAAACCCATGAAAGTACCCCAATATTTTTGCATATTCTGAATGGCCACAACAAAAGAGAAGTTTGAGAATTTTACCAAATTTTTTAGTAACCAACTGATACCCTTAAAACTTCCCCCAAAGTCAGAAAGGTGTATTTCGGGTTTGGAATTTTCATAATTTATCAAAGCCAATTTAACAGGTGCACCCAAACAAGAAGTTGGAGAACACGTTTTCCTGAGCCCACACAAAAATTGGTGTCCAGTTTGGAGCAAGGGAACGTGGCGAAATTTACCAAACCCAAGTCAGGGTCCAGAGTCAAAAACCGGGTCAAGCCCTTCTCTCTCCCCCGGCCAATCCCAACCCGACACCGGGTTGTACCCGGGTTCCTGTCGCCACCACCGTTCACTGACGCCCCACATTGGTCACTGCTCCACCACCTTTCCCCCCTGTGCTACCGGCCGCATTGAAGCCTCCCCGCCAGCAAACCAACCTCGAGCCGACAGCTCGCCGTCCTTTCTCTTGCCCTCTCTCGGCTCTCCCTTCCGCCGGCCAAGGCAAAAGGGCCAGCAGCAGCTCACCAACCCCCATTCCCCTCCCTCCCTACTCGCCAACACTTCCGCACGCCCCCAAGCGCTCCTGCAAGGCCGCGTAGCGCTGCCTCCGCCTTCCTCCTCCTCTGCCGCAAGAAAAACTGGCGAGCTCCCCTGCTCCGGGTCGCCTGAGCGCCGCCGCGTCTAGCCCCGACCAGGCAGTCCCTCCCTTCCTCTTTCTTTCGCAAATCAACGCGCCAAGGAGTACTCTCACAACCTACTGATCCCCTCCCTCACACGTGCAGAGACGTCACCGGAATTTGGAGAACCCAAGCCGCCGCCGGCCACCGCGCGGATAGAGTTCACGGTGACGACCACCCTCCCGGCGACCGCAACTCCAGCCAATGCGTCGACGAGCACCGCGGCACCCAGGTGATGCTCCTGGACCTTCTCCCTTGCCGATTCCACCTCTGGGCGTGCCTGCCGCCGTCGGTCGCCGTCGAGCTTCGCCGCCACTCGTCGCCGATAGAGCTCCGGCAGCCCCTGCTCCAGCCACCACCACCCACGTGACCGCCTTGGGTCACTGATCGCGTAGGGCAGCACCGAGTCCCGAGCCTCACCGTCGATCGCTGCCATGCGTGCACGTGAGGGAATTTGAAATTTGGCTAGTGGCAGATTTGTAAATAGGAATGAACTTTGAATATACTTCAAAATTCAATATCTCGAGAAATAAGAGGCCTAAAATTGTGAATTTAATTTTGTTGAAGTCCTAAAATCTTACTCTACCAGAAAAACAAGTTCAAGTCCAAGTTTGTTCGGTAAATTAATTTAATTAATTCATCAAAGTTTCAACCCTAAATTGCTTAATAAATTCATAAGTAATTATATGTAAATGGTAAATTCATGGAACTTGCTGAGTAATCATTTCATGGCATCCCTAAACTTTCTGCAAAAGCACATTTCTATTGCATATTTATAGTATTATTGTATAATCTTCATTTTCAGTAATTGAATTTATATAAATTATTGGCTAGGGATTTATTCATGAAATTTGGCATTCCTGTTCCTTATGCACTTGTACACTTTTATAAAATCCCATGAAAAAATTTGAAGCTACCTAAGTATAAAATTCTCTGTCGAAATTGATCATTGGTTAAGTAACTAGGAATTTCTTCATATAAATGTTATTTCATGTGTATATTTAAGGAAAGTAGGAATAAATTAATTTCTGGAAGTCCATGGAGAATAACTCAGCTTCACATTACAGTAGAAATTCCCATTTTGCAGTTATATACTTTGGTTCTTAATTAACTATATGAGCTAGAACTAGTTATGCAATTAAAGTGCCACTTTTATGTATATTGTTAGTTTGCATATGGTCACTTTAGCTAAGTGGCTCAAAATGAACTTTCTGCAATTTGACCCTAAGTACTACATTGTCATATCATCATCAGCATGTGATGTCATATGATCAACATCTAGGCCATGCTCATGTTAAAGTAGACATACACTAAGACTGTGATAATTAAAAGTTACATTCTTGTAATTAGAAGTTTGTTCCCTTCAAATTTAGTGGTTATCATGTCATATTTAAGTATGCAACCATATTCATGAATGAGTGATTAGTTCATTAATTTATTTGTTGAGGAAGTACCATGAATCTTCATGTCATGCATTCCATCTTTAATTAAGACAACTCCATGAAACCTTGTGTATCCCTTAGCATTGATGCATGTCCCTTCCATATAGGAATCAAGACTGAGGAGATCACACCGGACCAGCAAGGAGCTGAAGTGCACTTTGGTGAAGACGCTAACTACGATCACACCCAAGGCAAGCCCCGGTGGGTAACCCATTTTATCATTCGAGTCCTTTTTACTTTATCAAAAGTAGGAATATTGTATTGTGCATTAAGTGTAGGACTTGGATGAAACACACTTGCATACTCCGGCAATGACCTATGATTGGTATGTTAGTAAGCTTTTCCGTTAGCAAAGGCTATGCTTAAACTAGTGGAGTCAATGGTAGGTTATAGATTCAACTATGGTTCAATTGGTTGATGAACTTGATAAAAATGGAGCACCTATCGTTGCAACTCTGCGAACAAGTATTGAACCATACCAACTGCATACCTTTAATATGGGAATTGGTAAACCTAGTAACTTGGGCGCCATATTGTTGGACGGCCATACTCATCGATCCAGAGGTGATGTGAACAGCACGGTGGCTGCACGGGTTTGAGGACCGCTGGAGAGTGCATGGGTTAAGCCGCGGATATGAAGTAATGTATCATGGGGAGGACGTGTACTCGGGATCGATGGCCCTGGATCGACTTTGTAGCAATCTAGTGAACAGTGGCCATACGTGTTCTTAAGTGATGCATATGTCGTGTATTTGGGTTTTCCCTGCAGGATGTAAATCAATTCGAATTGCCGTCCCTCGCGGTTATGAGTACCTCTTGTTCGAGTAGTGGCAGTGATATGTTAAGTAGTAAAGTTGGGGTTAAGTATCAAATAAACCGGGTCAGCCCCCTGCATACTAGGAGTCAGTTTCAGTAAACCGGTTGACGTGTAAGTCTTGTGGAGTATGTTAGATACTCAGGCTTTGCGTTGATGTTGTTTTTCAGGTTTTCCTCAAGCGACCTATTGTGATTGTTGTAATAAGGTTGTGTGGGAAGGTGAGGAGCCTCAGAATTGGACCATCGAATGGGTCCCCAGTTCTCCTAACCGTGATTAGTGAGCCATCGTCATAGGGCTGACATGGTTAACGTAGGACTTAACGTCGTGTTTTGTCATTTCACCGTTTCCGCAAATTTGTGTAATATGTACTAAGGACTTATATTGTATCGGATCTGAACTTCTTTTAATTTGAACTCTGAACTTGTAATATGATGCACCGAATTGATGTATCTTTGTAAATGATGAATGTTCATGTGTGAATGCTATGTATGGTTACTTCGTTAACCATCTCCCGAGGTGATCCTATGCAACATACTCTACTTTTCGGAGTAGGGTTGTCATAGCTGGTATCAGAGCTGTCTTGGGATAAGCTACACACAAATGAGCATTTGAAAACGTAAACAAGATGTTTCTACACCTTACGGTGAGGTACGAATACGAACCGTGAAAGTGTGGCCTATCGATCCTTTAGACCTTCAGAGTTTGAAGCTAGAGGTGTCAGAAAAGTTACCACAGGGATAACTGGCTTGTGGCAGCCAAGCGTTCATAGCGACGTTGCTTTTTGATCCTTCGTTGTCGGCTCTTCCTATCCTTGTGAAGCAGAATTCACCAAGTGTTGGATTGTTCACCCACCAATAGGGAACGTGAGCTGGGTTTAGACCGTCGTAAGACAGGTTAGTTTTACCCTACTGATGACCGTGCCATGATAGTAATTCAACCTAGTACGAGAGGAATCGTTGATTTACACAATTGGTCATCGCGCTTGGTTGAAAAGCCAGTGGCGCGAAGCTACCGTGTGTTGGAATATGACTGAACTCCTCTAAGTCAAAATCCAAGCTAGCAAGCGGCGCTTCTGCCTGCCGCCCGCCCTGACCCACGTTAGGGTGCTTGCACCCCAAGGGCCCGTGCCACTGGCTAAGCCTGCCCGGCAGACAAGCTGCGGTAGGCCGCCTCGAAGCTCCCTTCCCAACGGGCGGTGGGCTGAATCCTTTGCAGATGACTTAAATATGCGATGGGGCATTGTAAGTGGCAGAGTGGCCTTGCTGCCACGATTCACTGAGATCCAGCCCTGTGTTGCACGGATTCATCCCTCCCCCCTCATGTGCGAAGATGCTCTCATGTTTCAACCTTTTTTGTTGTGAGTTTTTTATGTTATGCCAAGCCATGCCAAAAAATTATACAAGTCATAAGAATCAAAACTTTGTGAAACCTATGATGATGGTTGAATCATGGTGGGTTGCTTCACCAAATAAAGGATCATGAAGGATATTATGCATTATATCGAAGTCCCTTGATATAAGAAAGAAAAACTGATTATATAGCCCTCTAAGTTATGGCCTTCCATGGCCTCAAGAAAACATACAGTATTTCCAGCGAAAAGTGTCAGAAATTAGTGCCTAAAACATGTTCTAGGCCTACCCTGGTATACGGAGGCTTGTCATAAAAAATGGAAGGTATACAGAGGAAACATATGTAACATGATGCCACAAAACAAGAAACGCCGTATCCCAAGGGCTCACAAGATCGATATCCGCAGTTCTGGCTTTCCCTCATGCCAACTCGAGGAAAGCAGACAATTTTTAAGGCAAAACAACCCAAAATCAATGTCGAAATCATGTTTCTTGTTTCCGGAATAGACGTGTTTTGAAGGGAAAACTGCCCAAAACCATGGTTGGAATCATGTTTCCGGCCTGCCCGGGCAGGCCGGCAGGACCGGGTGATGGATTGGTGAAAAGAGACGGTTTTTTGATGGAAAACCGCACAAAATCAATGTTAAAATCATGTCTTCGGCCTACCTGGGCAGGCCGTCCAGACCGGGTGACGGGCTGGCGAAAACAGACGGTGTTTAAGGGAAAACAGCCCATATCCAATACCGAAATGAAGTTTCAGGCCTACCCGGGCAGGCCGCCCGGACCGTGTGTCTGGTAGGCACGAACAGACTGTTTTTGAATGAAAACAGCCCATAACCACCGCCGGATTCATGTTCCTGGGTGACGGGGGCAGGCCAGTAGGACCGGGTGACCTGGGGTCGGCGAAAAAAGATGGTTTTCAAGGGAAAACAACCCAAAACCGATGTGGAAATTAAGTTTCTGGACTCCCCTGGCAGGCCTCCCGGACCGGGTATCAGGTAGGCTAAAACAGACGGTTTTTGAAGCAAAACAGCCCATAATCACCGCCGGAATCATGTTTCCGGCCTACCCGGGCAGGCCACTAGGACCGGGTGACGGGTTGGCGAAAACAGACGGTTTTTAAGGCAAAACATCCCAAAAACCAAGACAAGATGAAATTCCTTGCCTACCTAGGCAGGCCGCCCAGACCGGGTGTCGGGTTGGCTAAAATAGACTGTTTTTGAAGCAAAACAGCCCATAACCACTGCTGGAATCATGTTTCCGGCCTACTCGGGCAGGCCAGTAGGACCGGGTGACGGGTCTGCAAAAACAGATTGTTTTTAAGGGAAAACAGCCCAAAACCGATGCCAAAATTAAGTTCTCGGGCAGGCCTTCTCGATCGGGTGTCGGGTAGGCTAAAACAGATGGTTTTTGAAGCAAAACAGCCCAAAACCACTGCCGGGATCATGTTTCTGGCCAACCCGGGGAGGCTAGCAGGACCGGGTGATGGGTTGGCGAAAAAAGATGGTTTTTAAGGCAAAACATCCCAACAACCAAGGCGAAATGAAGTTCCTTGCCTACCCGGGCAGGCCGCCCGAACCGGGTGTTGGGTAGGTTAAAATAGACGGTTTTTAAGCAAAACAGCCCATAACCATCGCCAGAATCATGTTTCCGGCCTACTCGGGCAGGCCACTAGGACCGGGTGACGGGTTGGCGAAAACAGACGGTTTTTAATGGAAAACAGCCCAAAACCAAAGCCGAAACGAAGTTTCTGGCCTACCTGGGCAGGCCTCACCTGGTGTCGCGTAGGCTAAAACAGAAGGTTTTTGAAGCAAAACTGCCCAAAGCCACCTACGAAATCATGTTTTCGGCCTACCCGGGGAGGCCAGCAGGACCGGGTGACGGATTGGCAAAAAAAGATGGATTTTAAGGCAAAACATCCCAACAACCAAGGCAAAATGAAGTTACTTGCCTACCCGGGCAGGCCGCCCGGACCGGGTGTCGGGTACGTTAAAATAGACGGTTTTTTAAGCAAAACAGCCCATAACCACCGCCGGAATCATGTTTCCGGCCTACCCGGGCAGGCCACTAGGACCGGGTGACGGGTCAGTGAAAACAGACAGTTTTAAATGGAAACAGCCCAACACCAAAGCCGAAATGAAGTTTCTGGCCAACCCAGGCAGGCCTCCCGGACCTGGTGTCGGGTAGGCTAAAACAGACGGTTTTTGAAGCAAAACAATCCACAATCACCGCCGGAATCATGTTTCCGCCCTAACCGGGCAGGCCACTAGGACCGGGTGATGGGTTGGCGAAAACAGACGGTTTTTAAGGCAAAACATCCCAGAAACAAAGCCGAGATGAAGTTCCTTGCCTACCCAGGCAGGCCGCCCAGACCGGGAGTCGGGTAGGCTAAAATAGACGGTTTTTGAAGCAAAACAGCCCATAACCACCGCTGGAATCATGTTTCTGGCGTACTCGGGTAGGCCAGCAGGACCGGGTGACGGGTCTGCGAA
>CM064434.1:23056028-23076028 GCA_032690845.1 Eleusine coracana subsp. coracana
TCAAGGGCACGTCTGCCTGGGCGTCACGTCAAAAGACTCTCCCCACCATTTCATGGTGTGGATGTGGATTTGGCTCCTCATGCCTTAGGGCGTGGTGGACCAAAGATGGAGCTGCTGGCCGATGCAGCACAAGGTGGATGACGAATGTTATTCTCACTACTTTGATCAAAACAGCTCCGGTGATGCAATGGCTCTCTGGACCCATGGACTGAAGTGCATTTTTATCGAACTGCGACCCTAGGTCAGTCGGGACTACCCGCTAAATTTAAGCATATAAATAAGCGGAGGAAAAGAAATGTGACACCGAGGTGTCTCATTTCTTGCTTAGCACACAATTCAAAATAATTTGATCTCAAGAATGAGCATGAAATAATGGGAGCAAGTTAAAAATGGAATTTCCTCAAGCCAAAATAAAACCCTCCAAGCAAAAAATTTAAAGCAAATTAAATTTCTATAAACCATGGGCCAAATAATTACATCAGAATTATAGTAATAATAAAATAGAATTTTGGGCCAAAAACCAGAATTTTATTCCACTAGGAAATCAATCAAATAAATGGTTTAACCCTAGAATTGATTTAACTTTAATTAATAATTCTAATTAAATTATTTCTTTTCTGGCCAAATAGACTTCACTAATGAATTGTCCATATTCTAATTAGCTCACCCTCAAAATTTCAGCTTAATTGGACTTAAGGAAGTATTTTAAATTAATTGAAACAGAATTAGGGATTTCTTTGCAAGTTTTTCAAAAACCTGAGGACCTTTCTACAAAAACTGCTTGTCTTCTTCCTTCCGTCGCCTCCCCCGCGCGCGCGCCCCGCGATTGCTCTACCGCTGCTGCCACCTCGGAACTCGCCACCGCACTCCCACGCGCTCTCACTCGCCGCCGTCGCGTCGTCGTTGCCGCCCAGCCGCTCGCTGCCGACAAGTCGAGTTGCTTTGGCTCTGCCCGATGCCGCCATGGTCGGTGGCCAAGCACCCTGATTCACGGCCCCCGACCGCTCCCCATCACTCGATAGCCTCAGAACCCACGCGCGCACCCGTGCAGGCTCGCCTCACCGCTAGCTGCTGAGAACCCGGTCTCTTTTGCCTCTGCCCAACGCCCCGCTGCCCCGCCGTGTCACATCGCATGGCCACTGCTCTCTCGATTCCCGGCCGCCGGCAGCTTCTTCTGTGCCCACCCGCCTAAACCCCGCGTGGGATCGCTCCGTCCCCTCACCCCTTCCCCCTTCCGCGCTGCACGCTGCTACCGGCCAAGATCATGAGTCACTTTTCCCCTCTGCCGCGCTCTACCTCTGCTGCCGCTCTCGCGCTGCTCCCCGCGCACCAACGCAAACCTTTCGTGAGTCCTCTGCGAACCCGTGCTGCTCAAACCTGACCCCGTCCGCCTATAAATTTCCCCCTCCCTCTCTCATTCTCCGCACCTGCTCCCACGCCATTACCAAGCTCTGAGCTCGAGTTCCATACCCGGCCATCGCTGCCTCTCGCCCTGAACCCAGAGCACTTTCGGCCATGCCTCAACTCCTTCTACCTCCCCGAGCCATTCCAAGATCAGCCATGTCCTAAGTCCCACTTAATTTCGAAGAAACGCCGATGGTCCTGTTTTTGATCGACCTTGGTCGAACGTCGAAATTCGTCCTCTCCGGTGAGCCTCTCCTCACTTTGTTCCACGACTTGAGGTGGCCGGAACCGAACTTTTCCCCTGCCGACCCCTTCTGCACCGTCGTGTCCGAGCCGCCTCCACGGTGAGCCCTACCTTCCGGTCATCACCGATGAGCGCCGACTAGATGTCGATCCCTGCCGTAGCACCGTGATGCTGTAGGAGCCAGCCGTAGTCGATGTGCCGCCCCGAGTCCACGTCACAACGTCGCCGGACTTCTGCTTTCCGCTGCCTCTCATCCACGACCACTCTCCGGTGAGTTTTCCACCTCACGAACCCCTCCAATCCCTCCGCCTGGTCTCACGCATCACGCCTACGCATTCGTGATGAGCTTTCCCCCACCGCAGCACTCTACGGCGAGCCCTCCGGCAAGCCCTGGCCGCGCGCCGCCACGCTCCAGCGAAGCTGACTGGCAGCTGAGCTGGCGTCCAGTTGGCGCTGATGTGGCTGCCACATGGCGCTGACATGTCAATTGTTTAAACCCAGGAAATACCAGAAAACTGATGGAACTTCAAAAATGCATAGTAAATTCATTTTAAGTCCAAATGACCTCAAATCAATTTTGTTAGTTTCATAATAATGTGCTCTATTTGAGTAAAATAATAACCAACTACCCCTATTAATATAATTTAGTAAATTAAATAACTTGTGTAAACACTAATTAATTCCTTATTAATTCTGTACGAGCAATTTAATTCCAATCTTTTGCATGTACTGTTAATTCGTACTAATGCATCATCCTGATTTTTGGCTAAGTCAAATCTGCAGTATTTAATATTCTATTAATTCTAGTAAATAAAATAATACTGTCCAGAGGCTATAACTTGGTGAAAATGCACTTCATGTATGTAAAGTTAAACCCTTGTTCATCAATAGATAACGACACTCAGGAGCAAGACGCCGACGTAGTAGCTAACACTAGCGTGGATCCAGGCAAGCCCCGGTTTGCATTAGCCTCTTTATAAAGTTTTGCTAGTTTATATCACTACTAGTGTCTATGTTTATTTGTTGCATTAGGTCATAGGATTGCTTGAAACCCACCTTGCATGTTTCCCAAATGACCTATGTTGCTTTTATTAGAAACTTGGTAGGATCGGTACAAAAATGCTATGCTTAGTAATTGATAGTTTTGATGGTTATCCTTACTATAGAATGAGACTTGATCACTAAATGGAACTTATGTAAAAGAAGTTTATTTTGATTTATGGCCAGACAGGGAATTTGCATGTGTAGGTTTGCAGCAACACATAGGTGTTGGCTGCGGTAGCCCTGTCTTGCCCACCCTAGGACCCGTCCGTGGTCGGCCCCTTGATCAAGTTTTGAACAGTACCGAATGCATGCTAGTTTCATGGGCACTAGTAAACTGATGTAGCATTAAAGACCGCTTATATCAAGGACGGTTAAGGTGCGTTGGTCTTGGAACCCCTCGGCTGCGGGAGTGGGCGGTCCATACCACGAAGTATTGCTGGCAGGACGGCATGCCCACTCGACGTCACCACACCCGGGTCTGGATGTGGGTAGTTTTTCTTGTGAAAGGTTGCCATATACGACCTTAATTGGTGCGTATGTGTTGTGTTATTCGGGTTTTCCCAGCTGGTGTAAATCAATTGCAATTATTGTCCCTCGCAGTAATGAGTACCACTTGTTCACTGCGCGAATCATGTAGTTGCACATGATATCATGGATATGAATTTGTATTGGTTACTACTGGAACATTTTATTGTTGTATTATTGCACTTATTTTATGTATTGTTTTATTATCTTATTGTTGCAACTAAAGTTATATTCAGCACAACCCATTTAATCTGAAAATAAAACTTGATAGAACTAATAGGTTGCTGAGTGCGAGTCCTTTTTAAACAAGCCACCTATTAGAGCTATTGCATGTCTAGGTTTTTGACTGGTAAGTCTTGCTGAGTAATTAGTACTCAGGCTTTATGCTTATATGGTTTTCAGGTACTGAAGAAATAGAATTGCCTGTAGATGTGGTGCCTTGGGACGTGCAAGTCCCTGATGGTTGGACTACCCATTGGGAGTCTGATCTGCCGCTGTAGTGATTGTGAGTGCTGCTAGGGTGTTGATTCTTCAGACATGAATCATCACCATGCTGTATCATTGAGCTCGTAGATTTTATCATTATTTCGCTTCCGCTGTTTTCAAAACTTCATGAACTTGTAATTCTGTTGCACTTTGATGTAATAATTAAACTTAAATTTGGGTCATTGTTGTATTATCAAGTGTCTGCTTTATCAGCACCTTCGGGACCTCGATCCTCCGGGAAGGGGTGCCTCAGCTGGTACCAGAGCCGTGGTCCATGATAATACAACAATTAAAAAGTATTTTCAAAAAAAAAACTATGATGTTATGTGTGAGGATACGTTAGTATTGCCCGTAATAGTTATTAGGGTTGGTGACAATGCTAACGGGTTATGCTTAAGTTGGCTTTTAATTGGTTCATCTTTTGGCCTTTTAAAGTTCGCTCGCAAGGACTGTGGCTTTGCGGGACGATTCCTTCCATGAATCGTTGCCAACATTTTTCATTTTTGGCTCCTTGACAAGTGTTGGAGCGTAGAGTTCACTCGCGAGGGCTATGGTTTCGCGAGACGGTTTCTTCCATAAACCGTGCCAACTTTTTATTAGTAATGCTCATCAGAATAGGTTTATGAGCATTGGTTCACTTGCGATAACCGTGGTTTTGCAAGGCGGTTCGTTCCATGAACCGTTGTAGAGTTACCCTTATTTTCTTAGTTTCTTTTAATTTAATGTAATGTTTCTGCAATGAGTTTTTCTACAGGTACACTAACACCATTAGTACAACACTTAGTGACTACGTGATGAGTGCGGGTCGTCACCAATTTTCGTGCCGCTAAGTACCGGCAATGTAGGTGTGTGTTGTGAGGAACGCTAGGTACATAAATTGAATTTTGCATCATTGCATTCCTTATAACTTAACTAAAATTTTGTTCTCTCCTTACTTACCCACCTCTGAAATAAAAGTTTGCAAGTTTGATAAGTACAAAATTCGAAATACACGTTTCAATTATTAAGTTAACAACAATCTGTCAACTCTCTGTTTTCAACATATCCCTAAACTTGCAAAGATCATCAGTCCAGTTCTACTTGGAATTTTTGGGAATACAAACACCATCTGAAAAGCTATGAAAGTCTACTGTAACGTGGTACCAAGAACCAGTTCTGTAGATTTTGTTTTCTAGGCACAATACTTGATTTCTAACTGCCGCACAGTCAAGACCGAATCTATTAAAAATCCATCTCCATATTAATATCCCTTGAGGCTGGAAAATGGAAACTAAAAATTTGTTTCTGTAGTTTATGAAGTTGAACATGAAATACACTTCACTTAAGGAAGATTCTGACTCATTCAGGTTTCGCCCTTGTAGATGGCTGAAAACAATTTCCAAGCTCCACAGGGTTGGGAAATCACCGACGGTCTGGAGATCCCTGGGATGACTCAACTCTTTTGGAGTGTCCTTCAGGGTTATGGACATGATATCCCTCCCACCTATGTTGGAAAGACCATTGAGGAGAATGGAATCACTTCCTGTGTAGTCCAGGTCGCAGTTCCCACCAACTATTCCTTCTTACCGGCATGGGAGTCATGAACTATCAGTGTCACTGGCGTGGACCTACCCACTACTTGGAGTGTTGCTGCCCTCAAAGCCCTTACTCTATTTTGCGAACTCCACAAGCATGAGGTCACTGGAACACCGGTAACCTTGATACCCATTGACAATATGGAAGATCCTGAGTGGAACCGTCATCTGGATTATGTCTTCGATCCAAACCACCCACTATATCGCCCAGCGCTACATGTGGCAGAGTGTTATGGACTCTCCCTATTTGGCATATGCAAGAACTTGTACCATCAACTGGACATGTTTTGGGCCGCACTTCGGCTTTCCGAAGCCGAAAAGCAAGCCAAGATTCTAGAAATTGCAGAATTAAACCAGCAAGTACAAGCGAAGAATGAAGAGATGGATATGATCATCGAAGAGCGTGACCAAGCTATTGGAGATGCTGACATCATGAAGTCTGAACTGCAGGACCTTCAAGTCGAATTTGACGCCTTTAAGGCGACCTACCTTCCCATCATAGATAATTGGGATGAGATCCCTATGGAGTATGGAAAACAAGAGGATGAAGAGATGGAGCAAGCCACAAAAATGTTGGTGTAGAGCTGATGGAACCGGGAGCGCCAGAAGAACCGTTGGGACCGCCAGAACCCAACGAGTCGATAGTCATAGACCAAGGGTAGATGAGTTGGTCGTATATGAGCCATAGTGTGTCCGCAATACCATAGTTTGGCGTCGAGGCACGTATGGATGAGTTAGTGTGATGATTATCCTTTTTAATAACCATGTACCCAACTTTGATTTGTGAAAATGGTTGACATTTCTTAACCCTTAGAGCACCCATGCTGGTTTATACACCTATGTCTTATGGAACACTTGGAAGAATGACTAATATGTAGGGTCTAATTTGCAGCATGGTGCAAACTCGGAATCAGGATGATCCTGAGAGCTCTTAGCAGGGAACTAATGCTCAGCCTTCGCTAGCAGTTGTTCTGGCTGCAGCACTCAGCCGACAGCAGAACGACTCCGAGTTGCTCTGTCGGTTAGTTGATATCACGTCCCATCTGGCTGGACATGGGGGCAACCGCAACAACAACCAGCCCTGACAGTGCACTTACTCAGACTTTTTGGGTACGCACCCGCCGACCTTCGAGCGTGCTAGAGAGCCCCTGGACGCCGACCAGTAGCTGCATCAGACCGAGTCTATGTTCGGTCTGCTTGACTGCACTGAGCACCAGAAGGTGCTATTCGCCACCTAGCAACTCTAGGGCCCTGCTGGTGCCTGGTGGGCGAACCACGTCGCTTCACTACCCGCTGGGACTCGTGTTGAGTGGAATGAGTTTCGAACTGCCTTTCGAGCTCATTTCATACCAGCCAGTCTTGTGCAGAGGAAGTTTCAGGAGTTCATGGACCTGAAACAAGGAGGGAGGAATGTCCTCCAGTATTCTGAGGCGTTCAACCATCTTGCTCAGTATGCCACTGAGTATGTCAACACTGAGGAGAAGAAGAGGTATGCTTTCCTGCGTGGCATGAATGCCGCACTGAAGGAGCGTCTGACCTGGCAGACAACCGGCACCTTCAACGACCTGGTCAATGCTGCTATTGTCTAGGATGGTGCCATGCGCCAGGTTGAGGAAGATGAGCGCAAGAGCAAAGCCCCTGCTAGTGCCTCTGCTGCCACACAGGCGAAGCATCGCCTAGTGTATACTTCACCGTCTGGACAGCGGTACCGGACGTCCCCGCAGCAGCAATTTTAGCACCCGAGGCCACAGCAGCAGCAGTACTTTCCGCCCCGAGCACCACAGCAGCAGCAACAGCACACTCAGTACCATGCACCCACCCAGCAGTAGGGAATTCAGAATGCACGTGCTCCCCAGCCTGTCAGTCGTGGAGGTAACTACTCGTGCTACAAATGTGGTCACACCGGCCACTTCGCCAGAGAATGTATAGCACCTAGGTGCAACAACAACAACAACAATAATCAGCGCCCTCCGCCGAACAAGACTGTGAATGCACCGCCTCGTGGTGCCCAAGTGAACTACACCAGTGCTGACGATATTCCCCAGGGTGATCCCGTGCTGACCGGTATGCTCTCACTCTACCGCCAGCCTATTCTCACTCTTTTCGATTCTGGTGCTACTCATAATTTTATTAGCAGAACTTGTGTGCAAAAAATAAGCTCCACACCACCACTATAAATCAGTGCTTTACTGTCCGTTCTCCGGCCAGACAAATTCTAGCTAATGAAATAGTAAGCAAAGCTCCACTAGAAATCAATCAGAAAATCTACCCCGCCGATTTTATCATGCTCTATAACCAAGAGATTGACCTAATTATTGGCATGGAGTGGATGAAAACCCATAGAGCCATGTTGGATATAGAGCCTAATGTGGTCCATTTGAACTCTCTCCTACAAGGTCCAGACACCCTTTCTCTTAGCACCATCTCCTCGAGGGATCTGGTTGTCTATCATTTGGAAGGACCATCACTTGAGAACATCCCTATTCTCTGTGAGTATCCCGACGTATTTCCGGAAGATATTTCTGGACTTCCACCTGATCACGAAGTAGAATTCAAGATTGAGCTCCAGCCAGGAACTTCTCTAATATCCCGATGTCCCTATAAAAGGGCTCCAAATGAGCTAGCTGAATTGAAGAAACAGTTGAATGAGTTGGTGGAAAAAGGATTTATTCGCCCAAGTACTTCACCTTGGGGCTGTCCCACCATTTTTGTGAAGAAGAAGGACAAGTCTCTACGTCTTGTTCTTGATTACCGGCCTCTTAATGAAGTCACCATCAAGAATAAATACCCACTGCCCCGTATTGATATTCTTTTTGATCAATTGGTTGGTGCCAAGGTCTTTTCCAATATTGACCTTCGGTCGGGTTATCATCAGATCAAGATCAGAGCGGAAGATATTCCAAAGACTACATTCTCTACTAGATATGGATTATTCGAATATCTAGTGATGTCCTTTGGATTGACAAATGCGCCTGCCTATTTCATGTATCTCATGAATTCAGTCTTCATGCCAGAGCTAGACAAGTTCGTGGTAGTATTCATTGATGATATTCTTATCTATTCGAAGTCCAAGGAAGAACATGCCAAACATCTTCGTATTGTTCTTCAGCGTCTACGAGATCACAAGCTGTTTGTGAAATTCAGTAAGCGTGAATTTTTGTTGGACCATGTGCCCTTCCTTGGTCACATAGTTTCAGCCGAAGGTATCTCTGTAGACCCAAGCAAGGTCCAAGATGTGCTAGATTGGAAGCCACCGAAAACCGTCCACCAAGTTCGTAGTTTCCTCGGACTAGCTGGATACTATCGGAGGTTCATTCCTAATTTCTGTCAGTTGACCAAACCCATCACCGAGCTACTGAAAAAGGATAGGAAGTTCAATTGGAGCAACAATTGTGAAGAAGCTTTTCAGAAATTGAAGATTGTTGACTACAGCCCCAGTATTGGCTCAACCAGACATCACCAAGCCATTTGACGTATATTGTGATGCATCTGGGACCGGACTTGGATGTGTGCTTATGCAGGATGGTCGTGTTATTGCCTATGCATCTCGACAACTGTGGACGCACAAAGAGCACTATCCTACCCATGATTTGGAACTAGCTACCGTTGTCCTTGCCCTAAAAATTTGGAGGCATTATTTGCTCAGTAATTTAGTACACATCTATACAGATCACAAGAGCTTGAAGTACATATTTACTCAAACTGATCTGAACATGAGACAACATCGATGGCTAGAATTAATTAAGGACTATAATCTAGAGATTCATTACCACCCAGGCAAGGCTAATGTGGTCGCCGATGCTCTGAGTCGAAAGATACACTGCAATAATCTAGTGATAGACCGCAGCATTGAAGCGAGTACCATAGAACCCAACATACATATATTGCCTGCCCTAGTGATCAACAATCTTAGTATTCATTCCACCATTCGTGATGAGGTCATTGCTACACAGAAAAGAGATGTTGGAATGAAGTACATTCGGGAGAACCTTAAGAGTGCCAAGGCAAAATGCTTCACACAAGATTCGGATGGTACTCTGTGGTTCAATAACCGCCTAGTAGTGCCGAAGGATTTTGAGCTTCGTCGCAAAATCTTGGATGAAGCACATCACTCTAAGCATTCCATTCATCCTAGAAGTAACAAGATGTACTAGGACCTGAAGAAAAATTTTTGGTGGACCAGAATTAAGCGAGAAGTTGCTCGATATGTCATGGAGTGCGACACCTGTCAGAGAGTTAAGGCCGACCATTTGAAACGGGCCGGACTACTTCAGCCATTGAGTATTCCCGCCTACAAATGGGAAGATATAAGTATGGATTTCATTGTTGGCCTCCCTCTCACATCTCGGAAGCATAATTCGATTTGGGTTGTTGTTGATAGACTCATAAAGTCTACTCACTTTCTACCAATAAACACCAGATATAGCGTATGGCAGTATGCAGAACTATACATAGCAAGAATTATGTGTCTCCATGGAGTACCCAAGACCATTGTTACAGATCATGGCTCATAGTTTGTTGCTCGTTTTTGGGAGCAACTACATGCATCTCTGGGTACTAAGTTGATCCGAAGTTCTGCTTATCATGCCGCTACTAATGGACAAACTGAGCGTGTCAACCAAATCTTGGAAGATATGCTCAGAGCATGTGTCTTAAGACATGGTGGTAACTGGGATGAGTATTCACCGTATGCAGAATTCTCATACAACAACATTTACCAAGAGAGTGTAAAAATGTCTCCTTTTGAAGCACTCTACGGTCGGAGTTGTAGAACACCGTTGAATTGGTCTGAATCAGGAGAACGAGTAACTTTTGGTCCTGACCTCGTCAAGGATGCAGAAGAAAAGGTTCGGACAATTCAAGCAAATCTCAAGGCTGCTAAATGTCATCAAGAAAAGTATGCAAACCGACGACGAAGGCCATTGTTTTTCAACAAGAATGATTTTGTCTATCTCCATGTGTCACCAATGAAGGGCATTCAACGATATGGAATCAAAGGAAAATTAGCACCCCGCTACATTGGCCCATTTAGAATCTTGGACAGATGTGGTCAAGTCACCTACAAGCTGTAGTTACCACCAAATCTGTCCAGAGTACATAACACGTTTCATGTGTCTCAACTAAAATGATGTCTCAAACCTCCAATTGATGTTGTCTTGGAAGAGTATGATCATCTTCAACCGGACCTCACATACTCCGAACAGCCAATACAAATCCTTGATGAAAAAGAACGCACAACCCGCAAAAGAACCATTAAATTCTATAAAGTGCAATGGAGTAATCACTCAGAGATGAATTCACCTGGGAATCGGAAGAATTTCTGAGTACTCATTACCCGGAATTCTGGTCTTCATTCACAGGTAAATTTTTGCCCCTCTCTAGTCTGCTTCGTTCTTAATCTCGGGACGAGATTTCTTTAAGGAGGGAGGGCTGTGACACCCAGGTGTCTCATTTCTTGCTTAGCACAAAATTACCAAAAATTTTGAACTCAAGAATGAGCATGAAATAATGGGAGCAAGTTAGAAATGGAATTTCCTCAAGCCAAAATAAAACCCTGCAAGCAAAAACTTTGAAGCAAATTAAATTTCTATAAACCATGGGTCAAATAATTACATCAGAATTATAGTAATAATAAAATAGAATTTTGGGCCAAAAACCAGAATTTTATTCCAATAGGAAATCAATCAAATAAATGGTTTAACCCTAGAATTGATTTAACTTTAATTAATAATTCTAATTAAATTATTTCTTTTCTGGCCAAATAGACTTCACTAATGAATTGTCCATATTCTAATTAGCTCACCCTCAAAATTTCAGCTTAATTGGACATAAGGAAGTATTTTAAATTAATTAAAACAGAATTAGGGATTTCTTTGCAAGTGTTTCAAAAACCCGAGGACCTTTCTGCAAAAATTGCTTGTCTTCTTCCTTCCGTCGCCTCTCCCCCGCGCGCGCCGCGTGATTCCTCTGCTACCGTTGCCACCGCACTCCCGCGCGCTCTCACTCGCCGCCATCGCGTCGTCGCTGCCGCCCAGCCGCTCGCTGCCGCCAAGCCGAGTTGCTTTGGCTCTGCCCGATGCCGCCATGGTCAGTGGCCAAGCTCCCTGATTCACGGCCCCCGACCGCTCCCCGTCACCCAACAGCCTCAGAACCCACGCGTGCACCCGTGCAGGCTCGCCTCACCGCTAGTTGCCGAGAACCCGGTCTCTTTCGCCTCTGCCCAATGCACCACTGCCCCGCCGTGTCACTTCGCATGGCCACTGCTCTCTTGATTCCCGGCTGCCGGCAGCTTCTTCTGCGCCCACCCTCCTAAACCCCGTGCGTGATCGCTCTGTCCCCTCCCCCTGCCCCCTTCTGCGCAACACACTGCTACCGGCCAAGATCATGAGTCGCTTTTCCCCTCTGCTACGCTCTGCCTCTGCTGCTGCTCCCGTGCTGCTCCCCGCGCGCCAATGGCTCCCTCTGGCACCACCAGTCTGTAACCCCATGCGCAAACCTTTCGCGAGTCCTCTGTGAACCCGTGCTGCTCAAACCTGACCCCGTCCGCCTATAAATTTCCCCCTCCCTCTGTCATTTTCTGCACCTGCTCCCACGCCATTACCAAGCTCTGAGCTTGAGTTCCATACCCGGCCATCACTGCCTCTCGCCCTGAACCCAGAGCACTTTCAGCCGCTCCTCAACTCCCTCTACCACCCCGAGCCATTCCAAGATCAGCCATGTCCTGAGTCCCACTTAATTTCGAAGAAATGCCGACGGTCCTGTTTTTGATCGACCTCGGTCGAACGTCAAAATTCGTCCTCTCCGGTGAGCCACTCCTCTCCTTTTTCCTTGCAACGATGCTCAACGCCCCTACGAATCCAGCTAACGCCCCCTCTCTTTGTTCCACGGCTTGAGATGGCCGGAACCGAACTTTTCCCCCGTCGACCCCTTCTACGCCGCCGTGTCGGAGCCGCCTCCACGGTGAGCCCTACCTTCCGGTCATCACCGACGAGCGCCAAGTAGATGCTGAGCCCTGCCGTAGCACCGTGATGCTGTAGGAGCCAGCCACAGTCGATGTGCCGCCCCGAGTCCACGTCATGACATCGCCGGACTTCTGCTTTCCGTCGCCTCTTGTCGACGACCACTCTCCGGTGAGTTTTCCACCTCGCGAACCCCTCCAATCCCTCCGCCTGGTCTCGCGCATCACGCCAACGCCTTCGCGACGAGCTTTCCCCCACCGCAGCTCTCAGCGACGAGCCCTCCGGCAAGCCCTGGCCTCGCACCGCCGCGCTCCAGCGAAGCTGACTGGCCGCTGAGCTGGCGTCCAGTTGGCGCTGATGTGGCTGCCACATGGCGTTGACGTGTCAATTATTTAAACCCAGGAAATACCAGAAAACTAATGGAACTTTAAAAATGCATAGTAAATTCATTTTAAGTCCAAATGACCTCAAATCAATTTTGTTAGTATAATTTAGTAAATTAAATAACTTGTGTAAACACTAATTAATTCCTTATTAATTCTGTACAAGCAATTTAATTCTAATCTTTTGCATGTACTGTTAATTCATACTAATGCATATTCCTAATTTTTGGCTAAGTCAAATCATCAGGATTTAATATTCTATTAATTAAGTAATGCTTTAACTTGAATAAATGCTAGTAAATAAAACCTTACTGTCCAGAGGCTATAACTTGGTGAAAATGCACTTCATGTATGTCTCTGTTTATGATAAATCACTCAAGTCTAGAATCAGTTGTTTACTATTTTAATTGTTTAATTGTTCTCCAAGCTATATCAACCCTAATTAAATGATCCACACACATGAAATAATGAATGTCTAATTTTCTTCCTTGAAGCATATGGATTCGAGAACTTGTTAATAAGGTTGTTGGCACCCACACTCTAATGCAATATGCATCCATCATTTTGTTGCATTCATCATGTCATTGCACGTAACGGCATTTCAACACTACCGTCAAACCCTTGTTCATCAATAGGTAACGACACTCAGGAGCAGGACCCCGACGTCCAGCAGAACCAAGAGACTGAAGAACAAGAGACTGTAGTAGCTAACACTAGCGTGGATCCAGGCAAGCCCCGGTTTGCATTAGCCTCTTTATAAAGTTTTGCTAGTTTATATAACTACTAGTGTCTATGTTTATTTGTTGCATTAGGTCATAGGAGTTGCTTGAAACCCACCTTGCATGTTTTCCAAATGACCTATGTTGCTTTTATTAGAAACTTGGTAGGGTCGGTACAAAAATGCTATGCTTAGTAATTGATAGTTTCGATGGTTATCCTTACTATAGAATAAGACTTGATCATTAAATGGAACTTATGTAAAAGAAGTATATTTTATTGTTCTATTGTTACACTTATTTTATGTATTGTTTTATTATCTTATTGTTGCAACTAAAGTTATATTCAGCACAACCCATTTAATCTGAAAATAATTCTTGATAGAACTAATAGGTTGCTCAGTGTGAGTCCTTTTTATACAAGCCACCTATTAGAGCCATTGCATGTCTAGGTTTTTGACGGGTAAGTCTTGCTGAGTAATTAGTACTCAGGCTTTATGCTTATGTGGTTTTTAGGTACTGAAGAAATAGAATTGCCTGTAGATGTGTTGTCTTGGAACGTGCAAGTCCCTGAGGGTTCGACTGCCCATTGGGAGTCTAATCTGCCGCCGCAGTGATTGTGAGTGCTGCTAGGGTGTTGATTCTTCGGGCATGAATCATCACTATGCTGTATCGTCAAGCTCGTAGATTTTATCGTTATTTCGTTTCCGCTGTTTTCAAAACTTCATGAACTTGTAATTCCGCTGCACTTTGATGTAATAATTAAACTTAAATTTAGGTCATTGTTGTATTATCAAGTGACTGCTTTATCAGCACCTTCGGGACCTCGATCCTACGGGAAGGGGCGCCTCATGGGGATAGATCATTGCAGCTGATGGTCTTCAATGAGGAATGCCTAGTAAGCGCGAGTCATCAGCTCACGTTGACTACGTCCCTACCCTTTGTACACACCGCCCGTCGCTCCAACAGATTGAATGGTCCGGTGAACTGTTTGGATCGCGGCGACGGAGGCAGTTCGCCGCCCTCGACATCACAAGAAGTCCATTGAACCTTATCATTTAGAAGAAGGATAAGTCATAACAAGGTTTCCATAGGTGAACCTGTGGAAGGATCATTGTCGTGACCTTAACCAAAACAAACCGTGAACTTGTCATCCATGCTGCCGGGTGATGGGTCTTGCACTCATCGCTTGGTACAGGCCGACTACCTTCTATATAGAAGGTGGTGGTCCAAAAGAACCTACGGCACCGTATGGCGTTAAGGAAAACTAATATTGCTTTAACGGTGGTCACATTTGGCATGCTGTATGTACCCCTTGCAGCGATGCATTGTTAAGTCACATGACTCTCGGCAACGGATATCTTGGCTCTCGCATCGATGAAGAACATAGCAAAATGCGATACCTGGTGTGAATTGCAGAGTCCCGTGAACCATCGAGTTTTTGAACGCAAGTTGCGCTTGAGGGCACGTCTGCCTGGGCGTCACGTCAAAAGACACTCCCCACCATCTCATGGTGTGGATGTGGATTTGGCTCCTCATGCCTTAGGGCGTGGTGGACCAAATATGGAGCTGCCGGTTGTGCCGATTGCAGCACAAGGTGGATGACGAATGTTGTTCTCATTGCTCTGATCGAAACAGCTCCGGTGATGCAATGGCTCTCTGGACCCATGGACTGAAGTGCATTTTTATCAAACTACAACCCCAGGTCAGTTGGGACTACCCACTGAATTTAAGCATATAAATTAGCGGAGGAAAAGAAACTTACAAGGATTCCCCTAGTAACGACGACCGAACCAGGAATAGCCCAGCTTGAGAATCGGGAGGATTTAACCCCATCCGAATTGTAGTCTAGAGAGGCATGCTCAGAGACGGACTGAACCCAAGTTCCCTGGAAAGAGACGCCTAGGAGGGTGAGAGCCCCGTCCGGCCCGGACCCTGTCTCACCACGAGATGCTGTCAACGAGTCGGGTTGTTTGGGAATGCAGTCCCTTGCTATAAGGAAGAAAAACTGATTATATAGCCCTCTAAGTTACGGCCTTCCACGGCCTCAAGAAGACATACAGTCTTTCCAGTGAAATGTGTCAGAAATTAGTGCCTGAAACATGTTCCTGGCCTACCCTGGTATACGGAGGCTTTGATGTCATAAAAAGTGGAAGGTATACGGAGGAAACATATGAAACATGATGCCACGAAACAAGAAACGTCGTATCCCAAGGGCTCATGCCGAAAATCAATGCCGAAATCATGTTTCTTGTTTTCGGAACAGACTTGTTTTGAAGGGAAAACTGCCCAAAACCATGGCTGGAATCATGTTTCCGGCCTACCCGGGCAGGCCGGCAGGACCGGGTGACGGATTGGTGAAAACAGACGGTTTTTTTGAAGGAAAACAGCTCAAAATCAATGCTGAAATCATGTCTTTGGCCTACCTGGGCAGGCCGTCCGGACCGGGTGACGGGTTGGAGAAAACAGGCGGTTTTTAAGGGAAAACAACCCAAAACCGATGCCGAAATGAAGTTTTAGGCCTACCCGGGCAGGCCTCCCGGACCGGGTGTCAGGTAGGCTAAAACAGACGGTTTTTGAAGCAAAACAGCCCATAATCACCGCCGGAATAATGTTTCCGGCCTACCCGGGGAGGCCACTAGAACCGGGTGATGGGTTGGCGAAAACAGACAGTTTTTATGGCAAAACATCCCAAAAACCAAGCCAAGATGAAGTTCCTAGCCTACCCGGGCAGGCCGCCCGGACCGGGTGTCGGGTAGGCTAAAACAAACGGATTTTGAAGCAAAACGGCCCATAACCACAGCAGGAATCATGTATCTGGCCTACCCGGACAGGCCAGTAGGACCGGGTGATGGGTCTGCAAAATTAGGTGGTTTATAAGGGAAAACAGCCCAAAACCGATGCCAAAATTAAGTTTCTGGCCTACCCGGGCAGGCCTCCCCGACCGGGTGTCGGGTAGGCTAAAACAGACGGTTTTTGAAGCAAAACAGCCCTCGAAGTTACCACCGCCGCGATCATGTTTTCGGCCTATCCGGGGCGGCCAGCAGGACCGGGTGATGGGTTGGCGAAAAAAGACGGTTACTATGGCAAAACATCCCAACAACCAAGGCGAAATGAAGTTCCTTGCCTACCAGGGTAGGCCGCTCGGACCGGGTGTCGGGTAGGTAAAAATAGACGGTTTTTTAAGCAAAAGAGCCCATAACCACCGCCGGAATCATGTTTCCGGCCTACCTGGGCAGGCCACTAGGACCGGGTGACGGGTTGGAGAAAATAGACGGTTTTTAAGGGAAAACAGCCCAAAACCCAAAGCCAAAACAAAGTTTCTGGCCTACCTGTGTAGGCCTCCCGGACCGGGTGTCGGGTAGGCTAAAACAGACGGTTTTTGAAGCACAACAGCCCAAAACCACCTACGGGATCATGTTTTTGGCTTACCCGGGGAGGCCAGCAGGACCGGGTGACGGGTTGGCGAAAACAGACGGTTTTTAGGGCAAAACAGTCCAAAACCAAAGCCGAAACAAAGTTTCTGGCCTACCCGGGCAGGCCACCCGGGCCGGGTGTCGGGTAGGCTAAAACAGACAGTTTTTGAAGCAAAACAGCCAATAACCACCGCCGGAATCATGTTTCCGGCCGTTATCGGGCAGGCCACTAGGACCGGGTGACGGGTTGGCGAAAACAGATGGTTTTTAAGGGAAAACAGCCTAAAACCAAAGCCAAAACAAAGTTTCTGGCCTACCGTGAAATGTATCGTGGTTCGCTTGAAACACTCTGGTTTGCTTCAGAAATCGATAAAAACGAAGGTGAAACCACTTTTTCGGCAACCCGAGAAAAAGTGTGCTCAAAGTGCCCAGAAATCCCCCGTACTCCCGGGCGGGGGGGGGGGGGGGGGTGCTCCTAAGGTATATTGGGGGGAGGTGGTCAGTTGCAACACGGTCGGATGGATGTTGCCGGATATTGATGTGGGCTTAATAACCGACCCCCCCCCCCCCGGTGTCTAACACCGGGTAGCAACGTTGGAATGAGGTGGGTCTTGACCGGTTGGGACCCGGTCTTGGCTTCCAACGTTGCTAAAACTGACCAAACCGGACCGTGTAGGAAAAGATGCAAAATATTCATGAGAACGAAAGTTGCTGCCCTATGATAAAAAAGGTGTTTTCTTAACCCGTGTGACCCCGATTTGACAAGAAAATAGAACAGTGATGCATCTGTGGGATATACATACCTGGGATACTTCACCACTCGGATATATTGCCGAGTGGGCCGGGGTCCAATACAGATAAAGACCATGAAGATAACTACTCGGATTATTACTTGGAGTACACGACAAGTCAATAGTAGAGATAGAAAGTTAGAGATAGAATCCTAGTCGGAAATCATGTTGTAACCGACTAGGAGACTAGCCATGTAACCCTGCCCCCCCCCCCCCCCCGAATATATAAGGAGGGGCAGGGGCTCTCTCATTGACACCCACATAACCCACATCATATCCGCATAATATACCACAGAACATAGGACGTTGGGTTGTTATCCTTCGGAAGGCCTGAACCTGTCTAAACCTTGCGTCTTGTGTGTCCATCGACTCTCGGTCTCACGCATGCCTCTACCGGTACACAAGGATCATGGGTAGCCCTATGATCCACTGCCGATATTAGTGTCGACAGTTGGCGCGCCAGGAAGGGGCGGCACGAAGATCGACTTGTCGAGTTCGAAGACAAGTTTTTGAGAAAAGTTGGATCTTCATCGACAACGATCAAGCGGACGCAACAACTCCATCGTGCGAGGTGGCATACGCATATAGCAGCAGTGCTTCATGCGCGGCGCTGTGTTGCGTTGTTTTGCTGCAATCGACGCCCGAGGAGTCGGCAAGTATCAAGCGATGAAGTCGTCGACGAGTCTGGATCACGTATGGTGGCTATACATGGAAGCCGAATCCAAGTTTACGCATCTCACATGGAAGGAGTCCGAGTTGTCGTGACGGATGACTCGGGCTTGCATTGGCCGAGTTGTGCGATAACACTAGGGCAGATAGCGGTCCTATATCTGAGAGGAACGTGTTACCAACAACATTGATCAATGTCATCGTCCACCGGTCACTCAACGACTCGACTAATCATTCGGCGACACAATCACTCAACAACTCGGGACAACAAGTCACTGTCTGACTCGTTCATCGGGTTGATGGTTCAGTGACTTGCTCGGGGGCTCGTCTATGACTCGCCAAATATCAAAGCTAAGTTACATTTATAATTTTTGTATTCTACCAATTCAATTTGAAGGCCGTAGGTTCTTCATCTTACTGTGATCGTTTTAAGTTTCTTTTGAACTCATCTTTTTGCCTTGACAATATTGGTCAATAATTTTTCTCAGTTGATTTTGACTCGTACGTGTTTGGCCGAATGAGTTTAGCAGTACACAAGTGGTATTAGGAGGAGTTCAGCTATTTTGCTTAGTTGCCCGTCTGACTCCTATTACCCAAGTTGGTCAGTCTAGCTCCATGGCTCATGTCATTTGTCGAAATCGTCGTGCACATCGTTCTGTTAATGAACCTTGTTTGTTTTTTATGTCTGTTGGTTGAATGATCGATTATTTCTGCCAGTACTCTAAGCAAACATAGGCCTTAGATGAATAACAGAAATCCAACAGATTTAGATATTAAAGGCGTTGTTTCATCAATACATTATATTAATTTTACATATAACTACATTATTTGTATTCTTATATTATAGTTATCTCGTCGATATCACTCGGCCACGGAGCACCGAGTCATTGAATCACTTGGTTATGGAGCGTCCGAGTCATTGGATCACTCGGTCATGGAGCGCCAAGTCATTGGATCACTCGGTCATGGAGCGCCGAGTCATTGGGTCACTCGACCATGATCAACTACTCATGATTTTGGTCGGAATTATTTCCAGAAGGGCTATCATGATCATGGTTCATGATTTTACTCAATATTGGAGAGCCCTGTAGGAGTTGATATTGTTTACTTGGAATCACGCCCGGGGGCTAATATACTTGTTATACTTGATCAATATCACTCGGATTTATTAGTACCAATGGTTTCTTTTGTTGGGGAGAGTGGTAGAACCAATCTTGGGGGCTACCGTACTGAAACTCCTCATCGAATCAGTCGGCGAAAGTGGTAGATCCAGACTTACATACGGTGTTATTATTTTTGACTCACAAGATATTTTATGGTCTAAATACCTTCTGAGTTGGGGGCTATACCTACACCTAGTAGGTGGATCTTTTCCCTGCATATGGATATTATTTGGTGCATAATCCTTTTTAGATTCTTGGAGACATTTACAAGTTTGTTGTTGTACATGAAAAAGGTTAATCATATTCATGGCGAAGCATTAGTCAATCAACTGAAGATCAACACCTAACTTGCAAATCTCTCGGGGGCTACTGTGGGATAAATAAACCCGGGATACTTCACCACTCGGATATATTGCCGAGTGGGCCGGGGTCCAATAAAGATAAAGCCCATGAAGATAACTACTCGGATTATTACTTGGAGTACACGACAAGTCAATACAAGAGATAGAAGGTTAGAGATAGAATCCTAATCGGAAATGATGTTGTAACCGACTAGGAGACTTGTCATGTAACCCTGCCCCCCCCCCCCCCCCCCGGATAGATAAGGAGGGGTAGGGGCTCTCTCA
>CM064434.1:23083528-23088528 GCA_032690845.1 Eleusine coracana subsp. coracana
TTAAGGCAAAACAGCCCAAAATCAATGCCGAAATCATGTTTCTTGTTTCTGGAACAGACGTGTTTTGAAGGGAAAACTGCCCAAAACCATGGCTGGAATCATGTTTCCGGACCACCCGGGCAGGCTGGCAGGACCGGGTGACGGATTGGTGAAAACATACGGTTTTTTGAAGGAAAACAGCTCGAAATCAATGCTGAAATCATGTCTTCGGCCTACCTGGGCAGGCCGTCTAGACCGGGTGATGGGTTGGCGAAAACAGACGGTTTTTAAGGGAAAACAGCCTAAAACCGATGCCGAAATGAAGTTTCAGGCCTACCCGGGCAGGCCTCCCGGACCGGGTGTCGGGTAGGCTAAAACAGATGGTTTTTGAATAAAAACAGCCCATAATCACCGCCAAAATCATGTTTCCGGCCTACCCGGGGAGGCCACTAGAACCGGGTGACGGGTTGGCGAAAACAGAAGGTTTTTAAGGCAAAACATCCCAAAAACCAAGCCGAGATGAAGTTCCTCGCCTACCAGGACAGGCCGCCTGGACCGGGTGTCGGGTAGGCTAAAACAGACGGTTTTTGAAGCAAAACAGTCCATAACCACCGCTGGAATCATGTTTCTGGCCTATCCGGGCAGGCCAGTAGGACCGGGTGACGGGTCTACGAAAATAGATGGTTTTTAAGGGAAAACAGCCCTAAACCGATGCCAAAATTAAGTTTCTGGCTTACCCGGGCAGGCCTCCCCGACCGGGTGTCGGGTAGGCTAAAATAGACGGTTTTTGAAGCAAAACAGCCCTCGAAGTTACCACCTCCGGGATCATGTTTTTGGCCTACCCAGGGAGGCCAGCAGGACCGGGTGACGGGTTGGCAAAAAAAGACGGTTTCTAAGGCAAAACATCCCAACAACCAAGGCGAAATGAAGTTCCTTGCCTACCCGGGCAGGCCGCCCGGACCGTATGACAACCCTACTCCGAAAAGTAGAGTATGTCGTACAGGATCACCTTGGGAGATGGTTAATGAAGTAACCATACACAGCATTCACACATGAACATTCATCATTTACAACATTACATCACTTAGGTGCATAATATTACAAGTTCAGAGGTAGAGTATAATTAAGTTCAGATCTGATACAATATATATGTCCTTAGTACATATTACATAATTTAGCGGAAGCGATACAACGACAAAACACGACGTCAAGACCTACGTGAACCATGCCAGCCCTATGGCGATGGCTCACTCATCACAGTTAGGGGAGCTAGGAACCCATTCAATGGTCCAGTTCTGAGGCTCCTCACCTTTCCACACAACCTTGTTACAACAATCACAATATGTTGCCTAAGGAAAACCTGAAAAACAACATCAACGCAAAGCCTGAGTATCTAACATACTCCGCAAGACTTACCCGTCAACCGGTTTACTAAAACCGACTCCTAGTATGCAGGGGGCTGACCGAGTTTATTTCATAGTTGCATAAAAAGCTCCTATTAGTTCTATGCTACACATTCAATTTTCTTAAACAAGATTTTACTTTGCTTATCATAGAAGACAGCTACGGTGAGTCTAGCTAGCTGCTAAGACTTGAATATAGCTATAGAGCAATACATCATAGCATTGTGTATCCATAGCATAAATAAATTTCAGAAACATAACCATAACTTTACTACTTAGCATATCATTGCCGCTGCTCGAACAAGAGGTACTCATAACCGAGAGGGACGGCAATTCGAATTGATTTCCATCCTGCAGGGAAAACCCAAATATACGACATACGCATCATTTAAGAACACGCATGGCCACCGTTCATAAGATTGCTATAAAGTCGATCCGGGGCCATCGATCCCAAGTACACATCCTCCCCGCGATACATTACTTTGTATCCGAGGCTTAACCCATGCACTCTCCAGCAGTCCTCAAACTCGTGCAACCACCGTGCTGTTCACATCACCTCTGGATCGATGAGTATGGCCGCCCAACAATACGGCGCCCAAGTTACTAGGTTTACCAATTCCCATATTAAAGGTATGCACTTGGTACGGTTCAATACTTGTCCGCGGAGTTGCAACGATAGGTGCTCCATTTTTATCAAGTTCATCAACCAATTGAACCATAGTTGAATCTATAACCTACCGTTGACACCACTAGTTTAAGCATAGCATTTGCTAACGGAAAAGCTTACTAACATACTACTCATAGGTCATTGCTGGACTATGCAAGTGTGTTTCATCCAAGTCCTACACTTAATGCACAATACAATATTCCTACTTTTGATAAAGTAAAAAGGACTCAAAAATTTAATGGGTTATGCACCGGGGCTTGCCATGGGTGTGATCGTAGTTAAAGTCTTCACCAAAGTGCACTTCAGCTCCTCGCTGGTTCGGTGGAATCTCCTGGGTCTCGATTCCTATATGGAATGGACATGCATCAATGCTAAGGAATACACAAGGCTTCATGGAGTTTTCTTAATTAGAGATGGAATGCATGGCATGAAGATTCATGGTAATTCCTCAACAAATAAATTAATGAACTAATCACTCATTCATGAATATGGTTGCATACTTAAGTATGACATGATAACCACTGAATTTGAAGGGGACAAACTTCTAATTACTAGAATGCAACTTTTAATTATCACAATCTTAGTGTATGTCTACTTTAACATGAGCATGGCCTAGATGTTGATCCTATGACATCACATGCTAATGATGATATGACAATGTAGTACTTAGGGTCAATTTCAGAAAGTTCATTTTTTGAACAACTCAACTAAAGTGACCATATGCAAACTAACACTATGCATAAAAAATGGCACTTTAATTGCATAACTAGTTCTAGCTCCTATAGTTAATTAAGAACCAAGAGTATAAATGCACATGAGCATTTCTACTGCAATGGGAGGATGAATTATTCTCCATGAATTTCTAGAAACTAATTTATTCCTACTTTCATTAAATATGCACATGAAGTAACATCTATATGAAGAAATTCCTAGTTAATTAACAAATGATCAATTTCGGCAGAGAACATATACTTAGGTAGCTTCAAATTTTTTCATGGGATTTTACCTAAGTGTACAAGTGCATAAGGAACAGGAATGACAAATTTCATGAATAAATTCCTAGCCAATAATTTATATAAATTCAATTACTGAAAATGAGGATTATGCAATAATACTGAAAATAGGCAATAAAATGGAAATGTGCTTTTGCAGAAAGTTTAAGGATGCCATGACATGACCACTGAGCAAGTTTCATGAATTTACCATTGATATTTATTTACTTATGAATTTATTAAGCAATTTAGGGTTGTAACTTTAGGGAATTAAATAAATTAATTTACTGAGCAACATTGGACCTCAACCTGCTTTTCTGGTAGAGGAGGATTTTTGGAGTCGAATAAAATTGGTTTCATCATTTTTGGACTTTTATTTCTCGAGTAATTGAATTTTAAAGTTTAATCAAAGTTCACTGTTATTTACAAGAATGCCACCGAGTTTAAATTCCTCCCAGGCGCGCGCGCGCACCCGAGCGGCTGCCGCCGACGGCGAGCTTGGCCCAGCGGCCGATCGGCAGCACAGCCGGGGCCCGCGTGCTACTGGAATGAGCTCCATGCCGAGGGGATCTCGAGGAGGGGGTCGGAGGGAAGAGGGTCTCACCGGAGGTTGCCGGCGGCGACGAGCGATGGCAGGGGAAACTCCGGTGGGGTCCACTCGTCGGTGCCGAGGGTGAGGCAGGCTAGGGTTCGGTCGCTGAGCTTCGTGGAGGTTCGGGGACGGTCGGCATCGAGGAACTCATCAAGGGGGGAGGCCGAAAGTGGGTTCCCGTCGGCGGGGTGGTTTGGATCCGGCGGCGGCAACTCCGGCTTCACGAATTCCGGCAAGAGCACTACACAGGGGAGTGAGAGAATCAGGGGGGAGTGGGGTGCGGTCCTTGCGCATCGATTTGTGAAGAAAGGGGGGAGGGAGAAGCTGCCTAGGCAGAGCTCTGCGCGGCGGCGGTCATGGCGGTCAGAAACAGGGCGGCGCTCGAGTTTCGCCGGGGAGGGAGAAACAAGAGGGGACAGTGGCACTATTGCATGGCGGAGGAGTTCCCTTGGAGGTGTGCAACGCGTGCGAGCAGAGAGTGCGAGAAATGGGGCTCGGTGAGCTGCGGTTGCCCTTTTGATTTGGCCGGTGGAGAGAGAGCCGAGAGAGGGAGAGAGAGAGAGGACGGCGAGCTGTCGGCTTGAGGTTGGCTCGCCGGCGAGGAGGCTTCAATGCGGCCGGTGGCACAGGGAGAAAAGTGGCGGAGCAGTGGCCGGCATGGGGAGCGGCAGTGATCGGCGGTGGCGATAGTAGCTGGGTACAACCCGGTGTCGGGTTGGGATTTGCCCGGGGAGAGAGAACGGTGCTAACCCGGCTTGACTCTAAATCCAGACTCGGGTTTGCTCCATTTAGACACGTTCCCTTGCTCCAAATTGGACACAAATTTTTGTGTGGGCTCAGGAAAACGTGTGCTCCAACTTTGCTGCTTTGATAAAGTATGAAAATTCCAAACCCGAAATACACTTTTCTGACTTTGGGGGAATGTTTAAGGGTATCAATTGCTTATAAAAAATTCTGGTAAAATTGTCAAAATTCTCTTCTGTTGTGGTCATTCAGAATATGCAAAATTATTGGGATACTCCCATGGGTTTTGGTAAGGTTTGTGAAGGACCCATATTTGATTATTCTGGAATTTAATTAAATAGCTTTCCTCTTTTCATAATTTGGCACAAGAATTAATTATACTTTTGCTTAGCCCTTAATTGATGTTAGGTTTTCTTAACTTCATTTTGTGACATGGGATGTCACAGACCGGGTATCGGGTAGGTTAAAACAGACGTTTTTTTAAGCAAAACAGCCCATAGCCACCGCCGAAATCATGTTTCTAGCCTACCCGGGTAGGCCACTAGGACCGGGTGACGGGTTGGCGAAAACAGACGGGTTTTAAGGGAAAACAGCCCAAAACCAAAGCCGAAACAAAGTTTCTG
>CM064434.1:23098528-23111028 GCA_032690845.1 Eleusine coracana subsp. coracana
TTACAACATTACATCACTTAGGTGCATAATATTACAAGTCCAGAGGTAGAATATAATTAAGCTCAGATCTGATACAATACATATGTCCTTAGTACATATTACATAACTTAGCGGAAGCGATACAATGAAAAACACGACGTTAAGGCCTATGTGAACCATGCCAGCCCTATGGCGAAGGCTCACTCATCACAGTTAGGGGAGCTCGGGACCCATTCAGTGGTCTAGTTCTGAGGCTCCTGACCTTCCCACATAACCTTGTTACAACAATCACAATATGTGGCCTGAGGAAAACCTGAAAAACAACATCAACGCAAAGCCTGAGTATCTAACATACTCTGCAAGACTTACCCATCCTCCGGTTTACTAAAACCGACTCCTAGTATGCCGGTGGCTGACCGGGTTTATTTGGTAGTTGCATAAAAAGCTCCGATTAGTTCTATGCTACACTTTCAATTTCCTTAAACAAGATTTTACTTTGCTTATCATAGAACACAGCTACAGTGAGTCTAGCTAGCTGCTAAGACATGAATATAGCTAAAGAGCAATACATCATAGCATTGTGTATCCATAGCATAAATAAATTTCAGAAACATAACCATAACTTTACTACTTAGCATATCATTGCCGCTGCTCGAACAAGAGGTACTCATAACCGAGAGGGATGGCAATTCGAATTGATTTCCATCCTGCAGGGAAAACCCAAATATACGACATACGCATCATTTAAGAACACGCATGGCCACCGTTCATAAGATTGCTATAAAGTCGATCCGGGGCCATCGATCCCAAGTACACGTCCTCCCCGCGATACATTACTTTGTATCCGAGGCTTAACCCATGCACTCTCCAGCGGTCCTCAAACTCGTGCAACCACCGTGCTGTTCACATCACCTCTGGATCGATGAGTATGGCCGTCCAACAATACGGCGCCCAAGTTACTAGGTTTACCAATTCCCATATTAAAGGTATGCACTTGGTACAGTTCAATACTTGTTCGCGGAGTTGCAACGATAGGTGCTCCATTTTTATCAAGTTCATCAACGAATTGAACCATAGTTGGATCTATAACCTACCGTTGACTCCACTAGTTTAAGCATAGCATTTGCTAACGGAAAAGCTTACTAACATACTACTCATAGGTCATTGCTGGATTATGCAAGTGTGTTTCATCCAAGTCCTACACTTAATGCACAATACAATATTCCTACTTCTGATAAGGTAAAAAGGACTCAAATGATAAAATGGGTTATGCACTGGGGCTTGCCTTGGGTGTGATCGTAGTTAGCGTCTTCACCAAAGTGCACTTCAGCTCCTTGCTGGTCTGGTGGGATCTCCTCAGTCTCGATTCCTATATGGAATAGACATGCATCAATGCTAAGGAATACACAAGGTTTCATGGAGTCTTTCTTAATTAAAGATGGAATGCATGGCATGAAGATTCATGGTACTTCCTCAGCAAATAAATTAATGAACTAATCACTCATTCATGAATATGGTTGCATACTTAAGTATGACATGATAACCACTGAATTTGAAGGGGACAAACTTCTAATTACTAGAATGCAACTTTTAATTATCACATTCTTAGTGTATGTCTACTCTAACATGAGCATGGCCTAGATGTTGATCCTATGACATCACATGCGGATGATGATATGACAATGTAGTACTTAGGCTCAATTTCAGAAAGTTCATTTTTTGAACAACTCAACTAAAGTGACCATATGCAAACTAACACTATGCATAAAAAATGGCACTTCAATTGCATAACTAGTTCTAGCTCCTATAGTTAATTAAGAACCAAGAGTATAAATGCACATGAGCATTTCTACTGCAATGGGAGGATGAATTATTCTCCATGAATTTCCAGAAACAAATTTATTCCTACTTTCATTAAATATGCACATGAAGTAACATCTATATGAAGAAATTCCTAGTTAATTAACAAATGATCAATTTCGGCAGAGAACATATACTTAGGTAGCTTCAAATTTTTTTCATGGGATTTTACCTAAGTGTACAAGTGCATAAGGAACAGGAATGCCAAATTTCATGGATAAATCCCTAGCCAATAATTTATATAAATTCAATTACTAAAAATGAGGATTATGCAATAATACAAAAAATACGCAATAAAATGGAAATGTGCTTTTGCAGAAAGTTTAAGGATGCCATGAAATGACCACTGAGCAAGTTTCAAGAATTTACCATTTATTTTTATTTACTTATGAATTTATTAAGCAATTTAGGGTTGTAATTTGATGGATTAATTAAATTAATTTACTGAACACACATGGAGTTGAACTTGTTTTTCTGGTAGAGTAACATTTTAGAAGTTGAACAAAATTGATTTCGCATTTTTAGGCCTTTTATTTCTCGAGTTATTGAATTTCCATGTTTAATCGAAATTCACTCCTATTTACAAATCTGCAACTGTCCATTTTCAAGTTCCCCCGCGCACGCGTGCGGCGGCGCTGCGGCTCTGCTGGCTCGCCGGCGGCGATCGGTGGCGAGGCTCGGGACTCAGTGCTGCCCTACACGATCAGTGACCCAAGGCGGTCACGTGGGTGGTGGTGGCCATAGCGGGGGCTGCCGGAGCACTGCCGGCGACGAGCGGCGGCGCTGCTCGACGGCGGCCGACGGTGGCAGGCACGCCCAGAGGTGGAATCGGCAAGGGAGAAGGTCCAGGAGCATCACCTGGGTGCCGCGGTGCACGTCAACATGATGGCTGGAGTTGGGGTGGCCGGGAGAATGGTCATCCTCGTGAGCCCTCTCCGCGCGGTGGCCGGCGGCGGCTCGGGTTCTCTAAATTCCGGCGACGTCTCTGCACGAGTGAGGGAGGGGATCAGTAGGCGGTTAGAGTACTCCTTAGCGCGTTGATATGCGAAAGAAAGATGAAGGGAGGGACTGCCTGGTGAGGGCTGGACGCGGCGGCGCTCAGGCGACCCGGAGCAGGGGAGCTCGCCGGGTTTCCTTGCGACAGAGGCGGAGGAAAGCGGAGGCAGCGCTGCGCGGCCTTGCAGGAGCGCTTGCGGCATGTGGGAGTGTTGGCGAGCAGAGAAGGAGGGGAATGGGGGGTGGGTGAGCCGCTGCTGGCCCTTTTGTTTTGGCCGCCGGAAGAGAGAGCCGAGAGAGGGAGAGGGAGAGAGGACGGCGAGC
This sequence comes from Eleusine coracana subsp. coracana, assembly GCA_032690845.1. NCBI lineage: Eukaryota > Viridiplantae > Streptophyta > Magnoliopsida > Poales > Poaceae > Eleusine > Eleusine coracana. The sequence goes on from CM064434.1 coordinate 23,101,688, forward strand.
TATCGGGCAGGGAGTGGCTCCTCCGGCAGAGCTTCAATGCCGGCCGGTGGCGCAGGCACGATTTGGCAGAGCAGTGACCGGGATGGGGCTACAGCAATCGACGGTGGCTCGTACGGGCACGTCGGTGTCGACCGGAGACTGGCCGGAGAGAAAAGGGAGAGAGAAGGGACGGTTGACCCGGCTTGACTTGAACCATGGCTCGGGTTTGGGCAATTTCACCATGTTCCCCTGCTCCAAACTGGACACCAATTTTTGTGTTGGCTCAGGAAAACGTGTGCTCCAACTTTGCTTTTGGGTGCACCAGCTAAATTTTCTTTGATAAATTATGAAAATTCCAAACCCGAAATACACCTCTCTGACTTTGGGGGAAATTTTAAGGGTATTAAATGGTTACCAAAACTTCTAGAAAAATTATCAAAATTCTCTTTTAATGTGGCCATTCAGAATATGCAAAAACATTATGGTACTTCCATGGGTTTTGGTAATGTTTGTGGATGACCCATATTTGAATATTCTGTAATTTAATTAAATAAGTTTCCTCCTTTTTATTCTTTGGCACATGGATTAATTATACTTTTGCTTAGCCCTTAATTGATGTTAGGTTTAGTCAACTTCATTTTGTGACATGGGATGTCATAGCACACCCCCCTTAAGGAAATCTCGTCCCGAGATTTGCAAAAGAACAAACAAGAGGGAGGGGTGCGGATGGTTACCGGTTTTGTGAGGCCAAGAACTCCGGAAAGCTGGTCCTCAGAAATTCTTCTTGTTCCCACGTAGCTTCATCTTCGGTATGGTTACTCTATTGCACCTTGTAGAAGGTGATAGTGCGGCTGCGAGTTACCCGGTCTTTTTCATCGAGGATGCGGACGGGGTATTCGGGGTAGGAGAGACCTTCCTGCAATTGCTCGGTGTCGGAGATAACCACGTCGATCGACGGCTTCAAACATCCCTTGAGTTGGGAGACATGGAAGAGGTTGTGTACCCGCTCAAGACTTTCTGGTAGTTGCAACCGATAAGCAATGGCGCTATGCTTTTCCATGATCGGAAAAGGTCCGATATAGCGGGGTGCTAGTTTCCCTTTGATTCCGAAACGAGATACACCTTTGTTGGGAGAAACTCAAAGATAGAAAAAATCTCCCGTTTTGAACTCCAATGGACGTCTCCTTTTGTTAGAGTAGCTTATTTGGCGGGATTGTGCGGCCTTCATGTTAGCTTGGATTTGTCGCACCTTCTCTTCGGCTTGCATGACCAGATCGGGACCGAAGGTAATTCTTTCTCTCGACTCTGACAAATTAAGCGGGGTTCGACACGAGTGATCGTACAAGGCTTCAAATGGCGACATTCCCAAACTTTCTTGATAGCTGTTGTTGTAGGAGAACTCAGCGAATGGGAGACAAGATTCCCAATTTCCATGATTGTCTAGAACACAAGCTCTTAATAAATCTTCCAGATATTGGTTTTGCCTCTCGGTTTGTCCATCAGTTTGTGGATGATAAGCGGAACTGCGAATGAGAGTGGTGCCAAGACAAGCGTGCAATTACTCCCAAAATGAGCAATAAATTAGGGGCCTCGATCGGAGATGATCGTCTTGGGCACACCGTGCGAGCATAGAATCCGCACAATGTAGAGCTCGGCATATTGCTTAGTAGAATAGGTTGTATGGACGGGAATAAAATGAGCAGATTTGGTCAACCTATCCATAATCACCCATATTGAATCGTGCTTCTTAGGTGTGAGGGGTAATCCAACGATGAAATCCATAGCAATGTCCTCCCATTTCCAAGCGGGGATTTTTAATGGGTGCAAAAGACCGGCTATCCTCAAGTGATCGGCCTTCACACATTGACAAGTATCGCATTCGGAGACATACTGGGCAACTTCTCGTTTCATACGCGTCCAGCAAAACTTTTCCCTTAACCCACGATACATTTTGTTGCTGCTGGGGTGTATGGAGTATTTGGACAAGTGAGCCTCATCCAAAATTTTCTTTCGTAGCTCCTCGTTCTTTGGAACAACAAGGCGATTGTTGAACCAAAGTACTCCATCTTCGTCTTGTCGGAAACATGTAGCTTCTTTCTTCCCGAATTTCTGGCGGATATACTCCATTCCCTTGTCCTGCTTCTGGGCTTCTACGATTTCTTCCCGAAGGGTAGGAATGAGAGCTAAATTATACAAGGATCCATGTGGAATGACACGAAGACTTGGTTCGCTCGAATCTGAGATCGGGCAGGCTTCCAGCGAGCAAACAATTGCGTGATTGCATTGGTCCCTTCGACTCAAGGCGTCGGCAACCACATTTGCCTTCCCAGGGTGATAATGAATTTCCAAATCATAATCCTTGATCAGTTCTAACCATCTACGTTGCCGCATATTCAGTTCTTGTTGAGTGAAGATGTATTTGAGACTTTTGTGCTCGGTGACAGGTTAACAAGATTACCGAGCAAGTAGTGATGCCAAGTTTTCAAGGCTAGAACAACGGAGGCCAATTCTAAGTCATGGGTGGGATAATTTTGCTCGTGCTTCCGGAGCTGTCGTGAGGCATAGGCAATGACACGACCTTCTTGCATAAGCACACAACCCAATCCGGTGCCGGAGGCATCGCAATAAACATTGAATGGTTTGGTGATGTCGGGTTGAGCTAAAACCGGAGCGGTTGTTAGATTCTTCTTGAGCGACTGAAAAGCTTCTTCACATGCACTACTCCACTTGAACTTAGAATCCTTTTCCAGCAGCTTGGTCATAGGCTTGGCAATACTTGAGAAGTTGGGAATGAATTTCCGATAATAACCGACAAGACCAAGGAAACTACGAATTTGTCTGACCGATTTTGGAGCCTTCCAATTCAGCACATCCTCTACTTTGCTAGGGTCCACAGCTATTCCATCCGCTGATATGACGTGACCCAAGAACAGAACTCGCTTTAGCCAAAATTCACATTTGCTAAATTTGGCGGTGAGTTGATGATCTCGGAGTCGTTATAGAACGATGCGGAGATGTTCGATGTGCTCTTCTTCGGACTTGGAGTAGATCAGAATGTCGTTGATGAATACCACTACAAACTGATCCAACTCGGGCATGAACACGGAGTTCATCAAATACATGAAATGGGCTGGAGCATTGGTGAGACCGAAAGACATGACAAGATATTCGAAGGGACCGTATCGAGTGGAGAAGGCTGTTTTTGGAATATCTTCGGCTCGGATTTTGATTTGATGATATTCGGATCGGAGATCAATCTTGGAGAAGACTTTAGCACCTACAAGCTGATCAAAGAGGATATCGATTCGAGGTAGAGAGCGGGACAACCCCAAGGAGATGTACATGGTTGGATATAGCCCTTGTCCATAAGCTATTGTAACTAGTCTTTCTACTCCGCTAATTCATTAGGAGCCATTTTGTACAGCCTATGAGGGATAGGCGCCATACCGGGTACGAGTTCAATCTTAAACTCAACATCCCTGTCCGGAGGCATGCCCGGCAAATCGTCTGGAAAGACGTCGGGAAAATCATAGACCACTAGAATATTTGATAGCTCCTTTCCTCCCACATGACATACTTAAGAAGTGGACGACTTGGGATACGACAATCGGAGAATAGAAGGGCCGTGTAAGGGTGAGTTCAAATGGATTTCTCGGTCCTCAAGGTGCAATACAGCTTTGTGACCAATGATGCATTTCATACCGAGAATTATGTCGATGCTTTGGCCATCTAAGATGATTAGGGAAGTGGGGTATATGTTGTTGGCTAGCTTAAGTGGCACTTTCCTTAACTCAAGATGAGCCCTTATTTTTCCACTAGGAGACTTAATAACGTACGGGGTTCCCATAGTGGTGGGGGTAATTGTCAGATGATTTGCACATGCTTGACTAATGAAATCATGCGTTGCTCCCGAATCAAAAAGAACCATGGCAGCATGTTGGTTGATGGAGAACGTACCCGCGAGAACGGGTTCTCCAGCCTGGGTCTCTTCGACCGTGGTATAGTTGACTCGGCCATTCTTGTGCGTGGGAGTTGACGGCTGGGGACGAATTCCATTGCTGCCATTGTTGTTGTTGCCGCTGTTGTTGTTGTTGTTGTTGTTGTTGTTCCCGGAAGTGTTAGAGTTGGCGTTGTTGTTCGGGTTGCGCTTCGGAAACCGACACTCCTTGGCAAAGTGACCAGTGCAGCCACAATTGTAGCACGGCTGTGAGGAGTTGGTCTTCACCACTTGGTTGTTCTACTGCGGTGGGCTGCTGCTGGTTTCCCCCATGGAATCGAGAGTGCTGCTGTGAGAACGACGGGCGAGGTCCTCCTCCCGATGGTACCGCAGCCCGGAATTTCTGTCCGGTCGGGGAGGTGATTGCTAGCTTGTATTTGGGCGGTGCAGAGCCGGATGAACTCCCCATAGCATGTTTCCCCTTCTTGTCCTCTTGGTTGGCGCGGATAGCGTCTTCTTGCACAAAAGCGGCACTCATCAGGTCATTGAATGTGCCGGCGGTGACTTGCACCAATCGGTCTTGCAGCTTCGGAGTAAGTCCCGAACGAAAGAAGTCTTTCTTTTTCTCGTCCGTATCAGCGTGATACGATGGATACTGGGCCAGGTAGTTGAACTTCCGTGCATACTCTTGCACGGTTCCGGAGCCTTGCTTCAAGTTGAGAAACTCCTGCAACTTGCGCTTCATTAGTCCAGCGGGTATGTGGTGTGCACGGAAAGCGGTGCAGAACTCCGCCCAAGTGACTTGGTGCCCCGTGGCGAGAGCGGCGGTGAAGCTATCTCACCAAGCACTTGCGGAGCCACGAAGCTGCTGCGCGGTGAAGAGGGGCTTCTGCTGCTCAGTGCAGTGGAGAGGGCAAACTTCGACTCTAGAGTGCGAATGAACTTGTCCGCTTCTAGAGTGCGAATGAACTGCTCCGTTGCTGCTGTGGCGGTGGTCCGTGAGATCCTTGACGGTTCATGTTCTCCATGAACATGCGGAACATCTCGTTCTGATTGTGGATGAGCTACTCCATAGCCGTCAGAGGTGGCACGTTGGGCAGCGGCCCAGCCCCGCCAATGTTTGAGGTGCCGGGAGCATCACCGACGTTCTCTCCCCCACGGCAAGTTTGCACCATCTGACATATGAACAAATATGTTAGCCCAATCATCACATGAGACAATATGATAACAAGGCTACAATATGGTGACAAAATAAAATTTCAGATTGCTCAAAATGAAATGCTGGACAATTAAATGGTGCGGACACAAGAGATAACTTAAATTCCATAATTTCCAACACCATAAGCAACATACTCATGATAACCCATAGATCCATGTGATGCAACTTTTGGTACATAGCAAGTCTTCGGTTACATCACTCGGAACACTACACCATACGATCTCGGAGAGCTTAGGTTACAACTTAGCTTAGCATTAGTACCCAACGTATACACGACTACGATGTCTCACGAGATTTCACCCTACGTACATAAGGCTACTCGGTCACCTGTCACCGTCGGACTCCACGTCCATAGCAGCTGGTCCCGTGGGTGCTTCCAAGTCAGTGCCGGAATCACCGTTCTCACTAAGATCCGCGTCATCGGGAAAAATCACCACGAGTGGAACAGGTGGCTTATCGTTGAGTATGGCATTCAATTGGCCATTCGCAGCTTCGAGGTGCCCTATGAGCTGCTCTTGCTGCGCGATAACAGCGTGAGCGTCGTTAAGGTTTCCTTCCATCACATCTCGCGTGTCTTGAGCTTCTTTGCGCTAGGCCTGTAGCTCGCTTCGCTCCTCGAAGAGAGCGGTAACCTGACCATGGAGAGAGTAAACCTCCTCCTGGGCAGTGGTGAGCTGGGCGTTGCGTTGGTGCAGCTGCTCCTGCAACACGTCACTTGCATCATCCTCGATGATGAGCTGAGCATCATGGAGCTGCTCGAAAAGGTCGGCCTGCTCCAACTCGCTAGTGTGCAGCTCGTCCACAAGGGCTGCAACCTTAGCGTCACGCTCCACGAGCCGGGCATCACGGGCGACAAGCGTGGACTGCAGCGCCTCATGCTCTCGCTCCAACTCGAGGATGTGAGCGGCAAGGTACTCCGGGTCCATCATGCGCTTGCCATCATCCATCTGCCGGAATAAAGTTTTGCAAGGGTGAGTCAAAACTTAATATTCCACTAAACACATGCGCTCAAAATAGCATAAGGAATGATTGGTAAAAGAGAAGACACGAGGTTCCCAATCCGTTCAACGACCGGTAACGACGAATTCCTACGGTCGACGGAGTGAACCGCAGTAACGGGCAAAAACGCTCAGTTTCTAGACAACCTGAAAATTTTTGTGTTTTACAATTGTTGTAGAGAATTTCTTCATCTTTCCAAAGCATATTCACACATATCCCAACGAAGTCTCCGGGAGTTATGATCATCCAAAGACAGGGGACAGAAATGAGACAGTTTCTGACCATTTGGAAAAGGTTACTGTTTTTGCAACTTTCAACCCAGTTCCAGAATTTTCTAAGGCAAACTTCCTAAACCAAACTTGTAGAGAAAAACATCAGCTTCCCAACAAGTACTTACTCACACCCATTTAATAAAAATTGAGGAAGTTATGCTTATTTTAGTGAGACTGACTTTTCTGGAAAGGTTGGACACTTACCGGTTAGGTTCAAATTTCTGGTTTAGGTGCCAAAGGGGTTCAATTTCATCCAAAACTTGATCTTTTTACCTGTTCACAGTATCAAATGACATTTTTACAGGTTTTGGTAAAGTTGAATGCATATGGTGTGGATGGATGCAAATGCTCAATATGATGGTTCCCTACATCCTTACAAAAAGCCAAAAAAAAACTTGACCGATTATATAACTCGATCCATCCGGTGGCACACACACCTCTCACACGTTTGTCTAACGAACTACACGGGCTAGTGTACCTGCAAGTGATTCATTTCCGAAACAATACATCAAATTCAAAAGAAACAATCCCAAAGAAAGTCCGTGACCACCTCGCCTCGCACGGGAGCTCTCGAATAAGAGTGTATTCGAGTCACACCAGTTTAATAATTCCTATTTAAGCACAACAAATCCATGACCACCTCGCCTCGCATGGGAGCTCTCGAATAAGAGTGTATTCAAGTCACACACATACCTTTGTTGAAGATGCCGTAGTTGCAAGTAATTTAAACAAACGTAACCCAGGGTTAGCTTTGCCACCTACAAGACTCTTACATGGGCACTACTAGTTCGTACCTCACCGTAAGGCGTAGAAACGGCTTGTTTATGTTTTAAAAGGCTCATTTGTGTGTATCTTATCCCAAGACGGCTCTGATACCAGCTGTGACAACCCTTCTCCGAAAAGTAGAGTATGTCGCACAGGATCACCTCGGGAGATGGTTAACAAAGTAACCATACATAACATTCACACATCAACATTCATCATTTACAAAGATACATCAATTTGGTGCATCATATTACAAGTTCAGAGTTCAAATTAAAAGAAGTTCAGATCTGATACAACATAAGTCCTTAGTACATATTACACAAATTTGCGGAAGCGGTGAAACGACAAAACACAACGTTAAGTCCTACGTGAACCATGCCAGCCCTATGACGATGGCTCACTCATCACGGTTAGGAGAACTGGGGACCCATTCGATGGTCAAGTTCTGAGGCTCCTCACCTTCCCACACAACCTTATTACAACAATCACAATACGTCGCTTGAGGAAAACCTGAAAAAAATAACATCAACGCAAAGCCTGAGTATCTAACATACTCCGCAAGACTTACCCATCAACCGGTTTACTGAAACGGACTCCTAGTATGCAGGGGGCTGACCGGGTTTATTTGATAGTTGCATAAAAAGCTCCTATTAGTTCTATGCTGCACATTCAATTTCCTTTAAACATGAATTTACTTTGCTTAATGTAGACAACAACTACGGTGAGTCTAGCTAGCCGCTAAGACATGAACATAAGTGAAGATCATTACATCATAGCAATATGTATCCATAGCATAAGTAAATTTCATAAACTTAACCCCAACTTTACTACTTAACATATCATTGCCGCTGCTCGAATAAGAGGTACTCATAACCGCGAGGGACGACAATTCGAATTGATTTACATCCAGCAGGGAAAACCCAAATACATGACATCCGCATCACTTAAGGACACGTATGGCCACCGTTCTTTAGATTGCTATAAAGTCGATTCAGGGCCATCGATCCCGAGTACACGTCCTCCCCGCGATACATTACTTCGTATCCGAGGCTTAACCCATGCACTCTCCAGCGGTCCTCAAACCCGTGCAGCCACCGTGCTGTTCACATCACCTCTAGATCGATGAGTATGGCCGTCCAACAATACAGCGCCCAAGTTACTAGGTTTACCAATTCCCATATTAAAGGTATGCACTTGGTACAGTTCAATACTTGTTCGCGGAGTTGCAACGATAGGTGCTCCATTTTTATCAAGTTCATCCACCAATTGAACCATAGTTGAATCTATAACCTACTGTTGACTCCACTAGTTTAAGCATAGCATTTGCTAACGGAAAAGCTTACTAACATACTAATCATAGGTCATTGCTGGAGTATGCAAGTGTGTTTCATCCAAGTCCTACACTTAATGCACAATACAATATTCCTACTTTTGATAAAGTAAAAAGGACTCGAATGATAAAATGGGTTATGCACCGGGCTTCCCTTGGGTGTGATTGTAGTTTGCGTCTTCACCAAGGTGCACTTCAGCTCCTTGCGGTTCTGGTGTGATCGTAGTTAGCGTCTTCACCAAGGTGCACTTCAGCTCCTTGCGGGTAACTTTTAATTATCACAATCTTAGTGTATGTCTACTTTAACATGAGCATGGCCTAGATGTTGATTATATGCCATCATATGCTGATGATGATATGACCATGTAGTACTAGGGTCAAATTTCAGAAAGTTCATTTTGAGCAACTTAGCTAAAGTGACCATATGCAAACTAACACTACACATAAAAATGGCACTTTAATTGCATAACTAGTTCTAGCTCATATAGTTAATTAAGAACCAAAGTATATAACTGCAAAATGAGAATTTCTACTGTAATGTGAAGCTAAGTTATTCTCCATGGACTTCCAAAAATTAATTTATTCCTACTTTCCTTAAATATACACATGAAGTAACATTTATACGAAGAATTTCCTAGTTACTTAACCAATGATAAACTTTGACAGAGAAATTTATACTTAGGTAGCTTCAAATTTTCCATGGGATTTTACATAATTGTACAAGTGCATAAGGAAGAGGACTGCCAAATTTCATGAATAAATCCCTAGCCAATAATTTATATAAATTCAATTACTGAAAATGAAGATTATGCAATAAAATGGAAATGTGCTTTTGCATAA
>CM064434.1:23113528-23116028 GCA_032690845.1 Eleusine coracana subsp. coracana
CGTGCCACTGGCTAAGCCTGCCCGACAGACAAGCTGCGGTAGGCGGCCTCGAAGCTCCCTTCCCAACGGGCGGGAGGCTGAATCCATTGCAGACAACTCAAATACACGACGGGGCATTGTAAGTGGCAGAGTGGCCTTGCAGCCATGATCCACTGAGATCCAGCCCCGCGTCACACGAATTCGTCCCTCCCCCCTCATATGCGAAGATGCTCTCAGGTTTCAACATTTTTTGTTGTGAGTTTTTTATGCTATGCCTAGCCATGCCAAAAAATTATACAATTCATAAGAATCAAAACTTTGTGAAACCTGTGATGATGGTTGAATCATGGCGGGTTGCTTCACCGAATAAAGGATCATGAAGGATAATATGCATTATATCGAAGTCCCTTGATATAAGGAAGAAAAACTGATTATATAGCCCTATAAGTTAGGCCTTCCATGGCCTCAAGAAAACATACAGTCCGCAAAATGTGTCAGAAATTAGTGCCTGAAACATGTTCCTGGCCTACCCTGGTATACGGAGGCTTCGATGTCATAAAAAACGGAAGGTATACGGATAAAACATATGAAACATGATGCCACGAAACAAGAAACATCGCATCCCAAGGGCTCATGCCAGCTCGGGGAAAGCAGACGATTTTTAAGGCAAAACAGCCCAAAATCAATGCCGAAATCATGTTTCTTGTTTTCGGAACAGACGTGTTTTGAAGGGAAAACTGCCCAAAACCATGGCTGGAATCATGTTTCCGGCCTACCCGGGCAGGCCTGCAGGACCGGGTGACGGATTGGTGAAAACAGACGGGTTTTTGATGGAAAACAGCTCGAAATCAATGCTGAAATCATGTCTTCGGCCTACCTGGGCAGGCCATCCAGACCGGGTGACAGGTTGGCAAAAACAGACGGTTTTCAAGGGAAAACAGCCCAAAACCAATGCCGAAATGAAGTTTCAGGCCTACCCGGGCAGGCCTCCCGGACCGGGTGTCGGGTAGGCTAAAACAGACGGTTTTTGAAGCAAAACAGCCCATGATCACCGCCGGAATCATGTTTCCGGCCTACCCGGGGTGGCCACTAGAACCGGGTGATGGGTTGGCAAAAACAGACGGTTTTTAAGGCAAAACATCCCAAAAACCAAGCCGAAATGAAGTTCCTTGCCTACCAGGGCAGGCCGCCCAGACCGGGTGTCGGGTGGACTAAAACAGATGGTTTTTGAAGCAAAACAGCCCATATCCACCACTGGAATCATGTTTCCGGCCTACCAGGGCAGGCCAGTAGGACCGGGTGACGGGTCTGTGAAAACAGATGGTTTTTAAGGGAAAACAGCCCAAAACCAATGCCAAAATTAAGTTTCTGGCCTACCCGGCAGGCCTCCCCGACCGGGTCTCGGGTAGGCTAAAACAGACGGTTTTTGAAGCAAAACAGCCCATGACCACCACCAGAATCATGTTTCCGGCCGTTACCCGGCAGGCCACTAGGACCGGGTGACGGGTTGGCGAAAATAGACGGTTTTTAAGGGAAAACAGCCCAAAACCAAAGCCGAAACAAAGTTTCTGGCCTACCGTGAAATGCATAGTGGTTCGCTTGAAACACTCTGGTTTGCTTCAAAAATCGATAAAAACGAAGGTGAAACCACTTTTTCGGCAACCCGAGAAAAAGTATGCTCAGCGTGCCCATAAATCCCCCGTACTCCCGGTTGAGGGGGTGCTCCTAAGGTATATTGGGGGGAGGTGGTCAGTTGCAACATGGTCGGATGGATGTTGTCGGATATTGATGTGGGCTTAATAACCGAACCCCCCCCCCCCCGGTGTCTAACACCGGGTAGCTACGTTGGAATGAGGTGGGTCATGACCGGTTGGGACCCGGTCTTGGCTTCCAACGTTGCTAAAACTGACCAATCCGGGCCGTGTAGGAAAAGATGCAAAATATTCATGAGAACAAAAGTTGCTTCCCTATGATGAAAAAGGTGTTTTCTTAACCCGTGTGACCCCGATTTGACAAGAAAACAATACGGTGATGCATCTTACCCTACACGGACCCGTCTGATAAATGTTGCCTCATGTTGGTCTATAACCGACCGAAACCCAACGGTGTCTAACACTGGTTACAACGTTGGAATGGGAAGGTCATGACCGGTTGGCACCCGGTCTTGGCTTCCAACGTTGCCTATGCTGGCCAAGGTCTGCCGTGTGGGAAAGGATGCACAATATGGAGCGGACAAAAAGTGGTTGCCCATCTAACAAAGCGTCATGTTTTCTGCCTTATTTTCGGCGTGGAATGCTTTGGATCCCTTGATTGTATAACACCCCTCAACGATGCCAATATAGCCGGCCTACAGCTTAATTGCTTTGCGTCCCGGTGTGCTCCTTGAGGGGTTTGAGAGAAGGGAAATGTTGCTAGTACGGTCGAAGCCTGGTGGGATGCAATGATGTGATGGAAGTAAGTGGCCACGCAAATGGGACGCTGGTGCATCTAATCTTACACGGACAGGAAGGATTGAGAGTTT
>CM064434.1:23123528-23126028 GCA_032690845.1 Eleusine coracana subsp. coracana
CCAAAACCATGGCTGGAATCATGTTTCTGGCCTACCCGGGCAGGCCGGCAGGACCGGGTGACGGATTGGTGAAAACAGACGGTTTTTTGATGGAAAATAGCTCGAAATCAATGCTGAAATCATGTCTTCGGCCTACCTGGGCAGGCCGTCTGGACCGGGTGATGGGTTGGTGAAAACAGATAGTTTTTAAGGGAAAAGAGCCCAAAACCGATGCCGAAATGAAGTTTCAGGCCTATCCGGGCAGGCCTCCCGGACCGGGTGTCGATTTGGCTAAAACAGACGGTTTAAGAAGGAAAACAGCCCATAATCACTGTCGGAATCATGTTTCCGGCCTACGCGGGGAGGCCACTAGAACCGGGTCACGGGTTGGCGAAAACAGACGGTTTTCAAGGCAAAACATCCCAAAAAACAAGCCGAGATGAAGTTCCTTGCCTACCAGAGCAGGCCGGCCGGACCGGGAGTCGGGTAGGCTAAAACAGACGGTTTTTGAAGCAAAACAGCCCATAACCAACACTGGAATCATGTTTCCGGCCTACCCGGGCAGGCCAGTTGGACCGGGTGATGGGTCTGCGTAAACAGATGGTTTTTAAGGGAAAACAGCCCAAAACCGATGTCGAAATTAAGTTTCTGGCCTACCCAGGCAGGCCTCCCCGACCGGGTGTCGGGTAGGCTAAAATAGACGGTCTTTGAAGCTAAACAACCCTCAAAGTTACCACCGCCGGGATCATGTTTTCGGCCTACCCGGGGAGGCCAGCAGGACCGGGTGACGGGTTGGCGAAAAAAGACGGTTTAAAAGGCAAAACATCCCAACAACCAAGGCGAAATGAAGTTCCTTGCCTACCCGGGCAGGCCGCCCAGACCGGGTGTCGGGTAGGTTAAAACAGACAGTTTTTAAGCAAAACAGCCCATAACCACCGCCGGAATCATGTTTCCGGCCTGCCCGGGCATGCCACTAGGACCGGGTGACGGGTTGGCGAAAACAGATGGTTTTTAAGGGAAAACAGCCCAAAACCACCTACGGGATCATGTTTTCGGCCTACCCGGGGAGGCCAACAGGACCGGGTGACGGGTTGGCGAAAACAGACGGTTTTTAAGGCAAAACAGCCCCAAACCAAAGCCGAAACAAAGTTTCTGGCCTACCCAGGCAGGCCGCCTGGACCGGGTTTTGGGTAGGCTAAAATAGACGGTTTTTGAAGCAAAACAGTCCATAACCACCGCCGGAATCATGTTTCCGGCCGTTACCGGGCAGGCCACTAGGACCGGGTGACGGGTTGGCGAAAACAAACGGTTTTTAAGAGAAAACAGCCCAAAAACAAAGTTGAAACAAAGTTTCTGGCCTACCGTGAAATGCATAGTGGTTCGCTTGAAACACTCTGGTTTGCTTCAAAAATCGATAAAAACGAAGGTGAAACCACTTTTTTGGCAACCCGAAAAAAAGTGTGCTCAGCGTGCCCAGAAATCCCCCGTACTCCCGTGCGGGGGGAGGGGGGGGGTGCTCCTAAGGTATATTGGGGGGAGGTGGTCAGTTGCAACACGGTCAGATGGATGTTGCCGGATATTGATGTGGGCTTAATAACCGAAACCCCCTCGGTGCCTAACACCGGGTAGCAACGTTGGAATGAGGTGGGTCATGACCGGTTGGGACCCGGTATTGGCTTCCAACGTTGCTAAAACTGACCAAACCGGGCCGTGTAGGAAAAGATGCAAAATATTCATAAGAACAAAAGTTGCTGCCCTATGATGAAAAAGGTGTTTTCTTAACCCGTGTGACCCCGATTTGACAAGAAAACAGAACGGTGATGCATCTTACCCTACACGGACCCGTCTGATAAATGTTGCCTCATGTTGCTCTATAACCGACCGAAACCCAACAGTGTCTAACACTGGTTACAACGTTGGAATGGGAATGGTCATGACCGGTTGGCACCCAGTCTTGGCTTCCAATGTTGCCTATGCTGGCCAAGGCCTGCCGTGTATGAAAGGATGCACAATATGGAGCGGACGGAAAGTGGTTGCCCATCTAACAAATCGTCGTGTTTTCTGCCTTGTTTTCGGCGTGGAATGCTTCGGATCCCTTGATCGTATAACGCCCGTCAACGATGCCAATATAGCCGGCCTACAGCTTAATTGCTTTGTGTCCCGGTGTGCTCCTTGAGGGGTTCGAGAGAAGGGAAATGTTGCTAGTACGGTCGGAGCCTGGTGGAATGCAATGATGTGATGGAAGTAAGCGTCCACGCAAATGGAATGGTGGTGCATCTAATCTTACACGGATAGGAAGGATTGAGAGTTTGGTATGGGACTGGTTCAAGGAAAGTGGGTGCCATCTGACAAAGCGCGGTGTTTTTTGCCTTGTTTTCGGCGTGGAATGCTTCAGAACCCTTGATCGTATAATGCCCCTCAACGATGTCGATATAGCCGGCCTATAGCTTAATTGCTTTGTGTCCCGGTGTGCTCCTTGAGGGGTTCAAGAGAAGGGTAATGTTGCTAAGTACGGTCGGAG
>CM064434.1:23131028-23133528 GCA_032690845.1 Eleusine coracana subsp. coracana
CTCAGGTACCTCCGGTAGCCATCATCGGTGCAGCCGGTTACCGCATGCTCCATGGCGTGTCCCTCTGGGACACTGCGCTACAACGGCCTGCGGGCTCCCCATCTGACCCGTCTTGAAACACGGACCAAGGAGTCTGACATGCGTGCGAGTCAACGGGTTCTGAAACCTGGGATGCGCAAGGAAGCTGATGAGCAGGAGGCCCTAACGGGCTAGACTGTTGGCCGACCCTGATCTTTTGTGAAGGGCTCGAGTTGGAGCACGCCTGTCGGGACCCGAAAGATGGTGAACTATGCCTGAGCGGGGCGAAGCCAGAGGAAACTCTGGTGGAGGCTCGAAGCGATACTGACGTGCAAATCGTTCGTCTGACTTAGGTATAGGGGCGAAAGACTAATTGAACCATCCAGGTAGCTGGTTCCCTTCGAAGTTTCCCACAGGATAGCTGGAGCCCATTACGAGTTCTATCGGGTAAAGCCAATGATTAGAGGCATCGGGGGCGCAACGCCCTCGACCTATTCTCAAACTTTAAATAGGTAGGACGGCGCGATTGCTCCATTGAGCCGTGCCATGGAATCAGGTGCTCCAAGTGGGCCATTGTAACACCCTACTTTTGCAAATTCTAAAAATGCCAACTATTAGCATTTAGGAGTTTAATTAAATAACCTAGGACAAATTGTTTTTATAATAAATTAAATTAAATTATTGCATTTGCATAACATGTCATATTCATATAGATTTTCATTGCATTATGCATTTAGTTTAATTATTATTTATTTACCAGGAATATTAGGAATAGAATTAGAATAGAAATTAGACAAGGAAAAGAATTGAGAAAGAAAAAGAAAAGAAAAGGAGGAACTAGAACAGTGGGCCGAAACCCACCATTCAGCCCACCCCTCCCCTCTCCCCACCTCCTCCTTTCGGCCCAGCCGGCCAGGCCGCCTCCCCTCCCTTCATTCTCTCCCCCACGGCCCACCTTCCCGGCCGGCACAGCGCGCGCGGCCCGCTCCTCCCGCGCTCTCTCTCTCTCACTGACACGCGGGCCCCGCCTGTCATCCCCTAATCCGCCTCTCTCTCTCCCGTCGCCGGAAACCGACGCCGCCACCGCCGTCGATCTCCCTCCCCCGACCTCCCCGGCTCCTGTAACCGAAGCCCAACGCACGCGACCCCCCTCCGCTTCCTCTCCCCCACTCATCGTGCCTTAATCACGCACTGGCGTGCGTTACCGAACCCAAACGGCCGCCGCCGGCCATTGATGGCCGGAGACCTCGCGCCGGCTCAATTCGCCCGCCTCCGCGCCTATAAAGCACCCCCTCGGCACCGCCCTGCTCCGCCGCCGCTCCTCCGCTCTCTCCTGCTCGCTCGCGACCATCGGACGACCTCCCCCACCGAGCTTCGACCACCGCCGCCACCGAGCCGCGCCGCCGACCCCCTCCCGGCCTTCCCGCACCCGCGCGACCTGCCGGTGAGACTCCCCTCCCTCCCCTCTCTCTGCCAGGACTCTCGCGGCGAGGAATGGCCGACCGGAGCGCCATTCCGGCCGGTCTCCGGTGAGCCCCGCCGCTCGCCGCCGCCTAACCGGCCGCCGGCGACGACCTTCCCCCGCCCTTTAATTCTGGCCGTTGGATCTTGATCCAACCGTCCAGATTACATACCCCTTCGGGTTATTTAATCGGTCCACCGTGAACCAGTGGACCAATGGTCCACAGAACCTATAGACCCGGTCCACGCATTTCTAGTTTAAAATTAATTCAATTAATTCGTGGATATTGTGGCAGTTTTGCATTTTATCCCCTGTGCTTAGGTTAAATTAGGTTTAGGTCCCTGTTTTTGGGCAGAACAAATAAAAATTTGTTTTTAGGCCCCTGAACTTTATAATAATTATTTTTAGCACTACATTTTTACAAAAAAAGCCCCTATACCTTTAAGAAATTATATTTTTGCCCTATAAATTGTAGAAAACCCCTGGAATTGTTTTAAATTATATTTTAATCTAGTCTTTTTATATTATTAATGGCATAAATATTATTTTAGCCCTAAAAATTTACAGAAACACCCCTATGCATTATTTAAATTATTATTTGACCTTGTAATTTTATAAAACACCCCTGGACTGATTTAATTATGTTTTAGTCCCCAGAATTATTTTAAAATTATCCCTTAATCCTTATTAATTGTATAAATATTATTTTAGCCTTAAATTTTTACAGGAACATCCCTGTACTTAATTTTAATTAGATTTTGGCCCTGTCTTTTTACACTTAAACCCCTGCACTTAGTATTAATTATGTTTGAGTCCTAGAATTTTTGCAAAAACAACCTTATACTTTTAATAACTACTTTTCAGCCCTAATAATTTACACTTTAGTCCCTGTAATTTTATAAAATTACACATAGGTCCTTAAAAGCCTCTATTTTTACCCTTTTGCCCCTAAAACTTCAAACTAGCATAACTTTTTACTCATAACTCCAATTTAGGTGATTCTTGCGCCAAAATTCTCTT
>CM064434.1:23138528-23143528 GCA_032690845.1 Eleusine coracana subsp. coracana
TGTGAGGATCCAGGCCGCTCGTGACCGTGAGCACGACTGTTATAACAGTTTGACACTCTGCAGAGGTTGCACAACTTTACCCACAGGTTGGTGATTCTGTCTCCCGTCAGTGACTAAAGTCTCCCTGTTGCCCAAGTCACACTACCGTAGGTGTGAGGCCAAGAGATCACCACAAGGTCATTCAGAGCGCTTCCCAGCTTGCTAACAATCCACGCTATGGTTTCACCGCTGCGGAATTAAACCGTTCCTACAGAAGCCCCCTCTGGCGCCATGGCTAGGAGTAAACCGTCCATCGCCTGAGTCCAACATTAAACCGTCCCGTCCTCCTTCCTCGGCTGCTCACAGAACTGGGAAGACATCTCAATACTAAACCAAGCCTACCCATATCAGCCCTGTGCTTTTGTGCAGTTTTCCTGGGTGGCCACTCCACAAACTACTCTTGTGATCCCAAGTAGGTACCACCACAATCACACAGTACTATACCGAGCACACGTGCATACCCGCACCATCCTTTCCATCCTCCTGCTTGGATCACCTAGGTTCCATGTTGCTACGAAGGATTACCCATCCCTCATGATCATTATGTTAAAGTGAATCATTAGTCAAGATTAACAATAGACACTTCCATTCCCGACGTAGCAAACTAAGCATGACGTACCCATACTAATAAGCTACACCAGAACCCAGGCGACAAGGAATAATATGGAACAGGATATGACGCATGGGATTCAATATTAACAAGCATGCATAGAGATAGAGAGAATATAAAACATAGGTTCAAAATGCATCAAGGACACTTGCCTGGTTCCCTTTGCTGCTACTCAAAGTCTTCAAGATGGAGATCCCGGAAGTTCTCTAACAGCGGTTCGCCTACTCAACGTCACACCAGAAATACAAGCATATAAACAAACTAAGAAACAACACAACACACAGTAACAAACAACAAAGAAAACAATACTATCAAAAAGCATGTGTTGCTACGATCGCGTGAGCGCAAGAATCGCCTCAATCAGAGCTACAAGTAAAAAGTTACAAAGGTTTAAAGTTCTAGGGCCAAAAATAATAAATTAGCAAAGAATTATAAAATAGTACGACTAGATAATATTAAACACTACGATTGCTTTGGTGAAAGAATTTCTCAAATCAGAGCTATGGTTGAAAAATTATGAAGATTTGAAGTAATTTTAGAAAAATATAAGAGCTAAACCATAAAATATACATATAAAATATAATTTATGAAAATTTTACAGATCAAAAAGTAATTTATAAAAAGTATAGGGACTAAACTGCAAAATATCTGGTGAAAATATATTTTGTATAAAATTTAGGGATCAAAAAGTAATTTTGGATATTTTAGGGGCTTAACTGTAAAATTTATAGGGCTAAAAAATATTTATTTATAAGTTCAGGGACCTAGATGTAAAATGATTGGCCTAAATAATACTTACAAAAATTTAGGGCTAAAATAAAATTACTATAAGGTACAGGGTTGTTTTTGTAAAATTATAAGATACAGGGGTGTTTTTAAATATATATATATACAGGGGTGTTTTTACAGGGGTGTTTTTACAAAATTTAGTGGCTAAAATATAATTTAGGAAAAGACTAGGGGCTTTTCTATAAAAATACAGTGCTAGAAAATAATTATGCAAAAAGTCAGGATTATAAATATAATTTTATAAGGGTTTTGCAAAATTTTTGGGACTAATCTGTAATTAAAACAAAGAGCAGGGGCCTATGAGCAAAAATCCAGTATTATTCAGGATTAACCAGATTTATTTTTAAACCTAAAACCCTAAAAGTCCATGGGTCTATGGACCGGGGTCAACCCCGTGGCCCACGGGTCCACCGTGGACCGAAGGCGCCAACGGCCATGGGAGCCACCCGGAGCTCCACTGGAAAGGAGCTCCGACGCGCGGGGCCGAGAGGGAGGGGTGTGCCGGATGCGGCGTGGAGAGGAGGCTAACTGGGGCAAGGGAGACGACGGGGAGCAAGGGTGGCACAACGGGGAGAGGCGAAGGCGACGAACACCTATAGGGTCCCTATTTTATAAGGGCGCGGACCCCTAGGTTGGCTGCGGTACGATGCCGAGTCAGCGGCGGCTGGGCTGGCAGCACGGCTAGGGTTAGGGCAGGCGCGGGCTCGGGTGGGCTGGCGCGGTGGGCTGCGTGAGCGACACGCGTTGGGGCGAGCTGGGCCAAGCGCGAGCAGGGGCGCGGGTGGGCTGGCAGGCCGAAGGGAGGGAGAGCGGAGTGGCTGGGCTGCGGGAAGGGAATTCGGCCCAAGCCGAGAGAGAGGGGAGGGAAGTGGGCCTCCGCGGAAATTTGGCCCATGGCCGAAAGGGAGGGGGTTGCGGTTGGGCTAGAATAGTGGTTTTGGCCTGGTTCCTTTCCTCTTCTTTTTCTTTCCTCTTTCTAATTCTATTTCCAATAACTATTCACTAAATAAAATTCTAAAACAAATTCTACATGATTTCGAAAAATTGCTTTTGCACACAATAAAATCCTACATCCAACTATTCAGCATGAATGCAACAAATAATAATAATAATAACAATAATAACCTAAAATAATTACTTTTAGAAAAAATGATACACTCTAATTAATTTAGGATGAATCTTAATCTATTATAAAAAGTTTTAAAATTTAGTGAAAATTAAGTCACAAACACAAATTTGAAATTTTGGGGTGTGACACCAGTAGGACCGGGTGACGGGTCTGCGAAAACAGATGGTTTTTAAGGGAAAAAAACCCAAATCCGATGCCAAAATTAAGTTTCTGGCCTACCTGGTAGGCCTCCCCGACCTGGTGACGGATTGGTGAAAACAGACAGTTTTTTGAAGGAAAACAGCTCGAAATCAATGCTGAAATCATGGCTTCGGCCTACCCGGGCAGGCCGTCCGGACCGGGTGACGGGTTGGCGAAAACAGACGGTTTTTAAGGGAAAACAGCCCAAAACCGATGCCGAAATGAAGGTTCAGGCCTACCTGGGCAGGCCACCCGGACCAGATGTCGGGTAGGCTAAAACAGACGGTTTTTGAAGCAAAACAGCCCATAATCACCGCCGGAATCATGTTTTCGGCCTACCTTGGGAGGCCACTAGAACCGGGTGACGGGTTGGCGAAAACAGACGGTTTTTAAGGCAAAACATCCCAAAAACCAAGCCGAGATGAAGTTCCTTGCCTACCCGGGCAAGCCGCCTGGACCGGGTGTCGGGTAGGTTAAAACAGACGGTTTTTGAAGCAAAACAACCCATAACCACCGCTGGAATCATGTTTCCTGCCTACCCGGGCAGGCCAGTAGGACCGGGTGACGGATCTGCGAAAACAGATGGTTTTTAAGGGAAAACAGCCCAAAACCGATGCCAAAATTAAGTTTCTGGCCTACCCGGGCAGGCCTCCCCGACTGGGTGTCGGGTAGGTTAAAACAGACGGTTTTTGAAGCAAAACAGCCCAAAACCACCTACGGGATCATGTTTTCGGCCTACACGGGGAGGCCAGCAGGACTGGGTGATGGGTTGGCGAAAACATATGGTTTTTCAGGCAAAACAGCCCAAACCCAAAGCCGAAACAAAGTTTCTGACCTACCCGGGTAGGCCGCCCGGACCGGGTGTCAGGTAGGCTAAAACAGACGGTTTTTGAAGCAAAACAGCCCATAACCACCACCGGAATCATGTTTCCGGCCGTTACCGGGCAGGCCACTAGGACCGGGTGACGGGTTGGCGAAAACAGACGGTTTTTAAGGGAAAACAGCCCAAAACCAAAGCCGAAACAAAGTTTCTGGCCTACCGTGAAATGCATAGTGGTGAAAACACATTTTCGGTAACCCGAGAAAAAGTGTGCTCAGCGTGCCCAGAAATCCCCCGTACTCCCGGGCGGAGGGGGGGGGTGCTCCTAAGGTATATTGGGGGGAGGTGGTCAGTTGCAACACGGTCGGATGGATGTTGCCAGATATTGATGTGGGCTTAATAACCGAACCCCCCCGGTGTCTAACACCGGGTAGCAACGTTGGAATGAGGTGGGTCATGACCGGTTGGGACCCGGTCCTGGCCTCCAACATTTCTAAAACTGACCAATCCGGGCCGTGTAGGAAAAGATGCAAAATATTCATGAGAACGAAAGTTGCTGCCCTATGATCAAAAAGGTATTTTCTTAACCCGTGTGACCCCGATTTGACAAGAAAACAGAACGGTGATGCATCTTACCCTACATGGACCCATCTGATAAATGTTGCCTCATGTTGCTCTATAACCGACTGAAACCCAACGGTGTGATGTTGCTAAGTACGATCAGAGCCTGGTGGGATGCACTGTTGTGATGAAAGTAAATGGCCACGCCCCTTGAAATGGGTTCATGTGCCCATCAGTTGATCCAACTTGGCTGTGCGAAGTAATGAGAGTATGGTACGGGACTGGTTCAAGGAAAGTGGGTGCCATCTGACAAAGCATGGTGTTTTTTCCCTTGTTTTCAGCGTGGAATGCTTCAGAACCCTTGATCGTATAACGCCCCTCAATGATGCCGATATAGCCGGCCTACAGCTTAATTGCTTTGTGTCCCGGTGTGCTCCTTGAGGGGTTCAAGAGAAGGGTAATGTTGCTAAGTACGGTCAGAGCTTGGTGGGATGCACTGTTGTGATGAAAGTAACTGGCCGCGCCCCTTGCAATGGTTCATGTGCCCATCACTCAATCCAATTTGTCTGCAACTTCCCATTTAGGCTGCAGCTTTCCTGCTGTGGGACCCAAACCGTATAGGGCTATGTCCCTTGGGTCGCAACATTCGTTTTGTTTGAGCCCATCCTATTCGATCTAAAAAAAGTTGGACGCTATGAAAAGAAAGGGCAAAGTATGTTGATGTCTGGAAAGAAAGCCCTCAATTGTGCTGAAACAGTTGATCCACTCAGAAAAAGATGCAAAGTAAGGCTCTCACTTGATCCGAAATTAATGACTCGCTCGGAAATATTGGGCAAAGTATGTTGTTGTCTGGAAATGTTCTCACTTGACCC
>CM064434.1:23151028-23161028 GCA_032690845.1 Eleusine coracana subsp. coracana
CAACGGTGTCTAACACCGGTTACAATGTTGGAATGGGAAGGGTCATGACCGGTTGGCACCCGGTCTTCGCTTCCAACGTTGCCTATGCTGGCCAAGGCCTGCCGTGTAGGAAAGGATGCACAATATGGAGCGGACGGAAAGTGGTTGCCCATCTGACAAAGCGTCGTGTTTTCTGCCTTGTTTTCATTGTGGAATGCTTCGGATCCCTTGATCGTATAACGCCCCTCAACGATGCCAATATAGCCGGCCTACAGCTTAATTGCTTTGCGTCCCGGGGTGCTCCTTGAGGGGTTCGAGAGAAGGGAAATGTTGCTAGTACGGTCGAAGCCTGGTGGGATGCAATGATGTGATGGAAGTAAGTGGCCACGCAAATGGGACGGTGGTGCATCTAATCTTACACGGACGGGAAGGATTGAGAGTTTGGTACGGGACTGGTTCAAGGAAAGTGGGTGCCATCTGAAAAAGCGCGGTGTTTTTTGCCTTGTTTTCGACGTGGAATGCTTCAGAACCCTTGATCGTATGACGCCCCTCAACGATGCCGATATAGCCGGCCTATAGCTTAATTGCTTTGCGTCCCGATGTGCTCCTTGAGGGGTTCGAGAGAAGGGTAATGTTGCTAAGTACGGTCGGAGCCTGGTGGGATGCACTATTGTGATGAATGTAAATGGCCGCGCCCCTTGAAATGGGTTCATGTGCCCATCAGTTGATCCAACTTGGCCGTGCGAAGTATTGAGAGTATGGTACGGGACCGGTTCAAGAAAAGTAGGTGCCATCTGACAAAGCGCGGTGTTTTTTGCCTTGTTTTTGGCGTGGAATGCTTCAGAACCCTTGATGGTATAACGCCCCTCAACGATGCCGATATAGCCGGCCTACAGCTTAATTGCTTTGCGTCTTGGTGTGCTCCTTGAGGGGTTCGAGAGAAGGGTAATGTTGCTAAGTACGGTCGGAGCCTAGTGAGATGCACTGTTGTGATGAAAGTAACTGGCCGCGTCCCTTGGAATGGTTCGTGTGCCCATCACTCAATCCAATTTGTCTGCAACTTCCCATTTGGGCCGCAGCTTTCCTACTGTGGGACCCAAACCGTATAGGGCTAAGTCCCTTGGGTCGCAACATTCATGTTGTTTGAGCCCATCCCATTCGATCTGAAAAAAGTTGGACGGTTTGAAAAGAAAGGGCAAAGTATGTTGATGTCTGGAAAGAAAGCCCTCAATTGTGCTGAAACAGTTGATCCACCCAGAAAAAGATGCAAAGTAAGGCTCCCACTTGACCCGAAATTATTGACTTGCTCGGAAATATTGGGCAAAGTATGTTGCTGTCTGGAAAAGTTCTCACTTGACCCGAAATAACTCATGTGCTGCGAAATAAGAGGGAAAATATGTTGGTGGCGGGAAAAACGCTCTCAGTGGACCTTCGATCATCGTCTTATAGCAGACCCACTTTGCTAAGGAAAGTGGGATGTTTGACAGCTTGGTCGTTGTGGCTATGCAGGTGCGTGAGAAGCAATGGACATGACGCTCCCGGGAGGCCCCCCGTTGTTGTGTGGCTGACTCTCGGTACTGTCATTTTAATCAGAAGATATCGGTTTTGTCCTTGGTTCCTTAGGAGTGCTTGTGTTGTTCTACCCATTATGTGGGAAGTTGATGCTTGCATAGATTGCCTTTGTCATGTACACCCTTTGGGCGTGTCGCATCAGCCACAAAACACAGACATTGTTGCCTTGTGTTGCCGGCTAAGCCGGCATCACCCAGGACACTTGTCTCTTGCCATTGGTTCGTGGCCCTTTGGACCCGTGCCTCACAGAAGTCCCATTAAAAAATTGACGGTTGGCTCGGCTGCCTTGAATGTTTTAGAGCATGGTCTCTGAGCATGATTGATAGCCGCTGCCAACTTGTCAATGAGGACGTGCTACCTAGTTGATCCTGCCAGTCGTCATATGCTTGTCTCAAAGATTAAGCCATGCATGTCCAAGTATGAACTAATTTGAACTGTGAAACTGTGAATGGCTCATTAAATCAGTTATAGTTTGTTTGATGGTATGTGCTACTCGGATAACCGTAGTAATTCTAGAGCTAATACGTGCAACAAACCCCAACTTCTGGGAGGGGCGCATTTATTAGATAAAAGGCTGACGTGGGCTCTACCCACTAATCCGATGATTCATGATAACTCGACGGATCGCACGGCCTGTGACAACCCTACTCCGAAAAGTAGAGTATGTCGCCCAGGATCGCCTCAGAAGATGGTTAACGAAGTAACCATACATAGCATTCACACATGAACATTCATCATTTACAAAGATACATCAATTCGGTGCATCATATTATAAGTTCAGAGTTCAAATTAAAAGAAGTTCGGATCTGATACAACATAAGTCCTTAGTACATATTACACAAATTTGTGGAAGCGGTGAAACGACAAAACACGACATTAAGTCCTACGTGAACCATGCCAGCCCTATGGCGATGGCTCACTCACCACGGTTAGGAGAACTGGGTACCCATTCGATGGTCCAGTTCTGAGGCTCCTCTCCTTCGCACACAACCTTATTACAACAATCACAATAGGTCACTTGAGGAAAACCTGAAAAATAACATCAACGCAAAGCCTGAGTATCTAACATACTCCGCAAGACTTACCCGTCAACCGGTTTACTGAAACCGACTCCTAGTATGCAGGGGGCTGACCGGGTTTATTTGATAGTTGCATAAAAAGCTCCTATTAGTTCTATGCTGCACTTTCAATTTCCTTGAACATGATTTTACATTGCTTAATGTAGACAACAGCTACGGTGAGTCTAGCTAGCCGCTAAGACATTAACATAAGTGAAGATCATTACATCATAGCAATATGTATCCATACCATAAGTAAATTTCAGAAACTTAACCCCAACTTTACTACTTAACATATCATTGCCGCTGCTCCAACAAGAGGTATTCATAACCGCGAGGGACGACAATTCGAATTGATTTACATCCTGCAGGGAAAACCCAAATACACGACATACGCATCACTTAAGAACACGTATGGCCACCATTCACTAGATTGCTATAAAGTCAATCCGGGGCCATCGATCCCGAGTACACGTCCTCCCCACGATACATTACTTTCTATCCGAGGCTTAACCCAAGCACTCTCCAGCGGTCCTCAAACCCGTGCAGCCACCGTGCTGTTCACATCACCTCTGGATCGATGAGTATGGCCGTCCAACAATATGGCGCCCAAGTTACTAGGTTTACCAATTCCCATATTAAAGGTATCCACTTGGTACGGTTCAATACTTGTTCGCGGAGTTGCAACGATAGTTGCTCCATTTTTATCAAGTTCATCCACCAATTGAATCATAGTTGAATCTATAACCTACCGTTGACTCCACTAGGTTAAGCATAGCATTTGCTAACGGAAAAGCTTACTAACACACTAATCATAGGTCATTGCTGGAGTATGCAAGTGTGTTTCATCCAAGTCCTACACTTAATGCACAATACAATATTCCTACTTTTGATAAAGTAAAAAGGACTCGAATGATAAAATGGGTTATGCGCTGGGGCTTGCCTTGGGTGTGATCGTAGTTAGCGTCTTCACCAAAGTGCACTTCAGCTCCTTGCTGGTCCGGTGTGATCTCCTCGGTCTCGATTCCTATATGGAAGGGACATGCATCAATGCTAAGGGATACACAAGGTTTCATGGAGTTTTCTTAATTAAAGATGGAATGCATGAGATGAAGATTCAAGGTACTTCCTCAACAAATAAATTAATGAACTAATCACTCATTCATGAATATGGTTGCATACTTAAGTATGACATGATAACCCCTGAATTTGAAGGGAACAAACTTCTAATTACAAGAATGTAACTTTTAATTATCACAGTCGTAGTGTATGTCTACTTTAACATGGGTATGGCCTAGATGTTGATCATATGACATCACATGCTGATGATGATATGACAATGTAGTACTTAGGGTCAAATTTCAGAAAGTTCATTTTGAGCCACTTAGCAAAAGTGACCATATGCAAACTAACACTATACATAAAAGTGGCACTTTAATTGCATAACTAGTTCTAGCTCATATAGTAAATTAAAAACCAAAGTATATAACTGGAAAATAAGAATTTCTACTGTAATGTCAAGCTGAGTTATTCTCCATGGACTTCTAGAAATTAATTTATTCCTACTTTCCTTAAATATACACATGAAGTAACATTTATATGAAGAAATTCCTAGTTACTTAACCAATGATTAATTTCGACAATGAATTTTTTACTTAGGTAGCTTCAAATTTTTCATGGGATTTTACATAAGTGTACAAGTCCATAAGGAACAGGAGTGCCAAATTTCATGAATAAATCCCTAGCCAATAATTTATATAAATTCAATTACTGAAAATAAAGATTATGCAATAATACTAAAAATATGCAATAAAATGGAAATGTGCTTTTGCAGAAAGTTTAGGGATGCCATGAAATGATTACTGAGCAAGTTCCATGAATTTACCCTTTACATATAATTACTTATGAATTTATTAAGCAATTTAGGGTTAAAACTTTGATGAATTAATTAAATTAATTTACTGAACAACATGGACTTGAACATGTTTTTCTGGTAGAGTAAGATTGTAGGAGTTGAACAAAATTAATTTCACAACTTTAGGCCTCTTATTTCTCGAGATATTGAATTTTGATGTTTATTCAAAGTTCACTCCTATTTAAAACTCTACCGCCTATTGCGCGGCGGCCGGCGACGGCGAGCTCGGCCCAGCGGCCGATCGGCGGCACGGCCGGGGCTCGCGTGCGACTCGGATGGTCTCCATGTCATGGGGATTGCGAGGAGGGGGTCGGAGGGAAGAGTGGATCACCGGAGATCGCCGGCGACGACGCGTGGCGGCAGGGGCAGCTCCGGCGAGGTCCACACGACGGTACCGAGGGGAGGCAGACTGGGGTTTGGTCGATGAGCTTCGTGGAGGTTCGGGGACGGTCAGCATAGAGGAACTCGTCGAGGGGGAAGGCCGGAGGTGGGTTCCCGTCGGCGGGGGGGGGGGGGGGGGGTCGGATTCCGGCGGCGGCGACTCCGGCTTCGTGAAATCAGGCGAGAGCACTGCACAGGGTAAGGAGGGAATCAGAGGGGAGTGAGGTGGGGTCCTTGCACGTTGATTTCCGAAGAAAGGGGGGAGGGAGAAGTTGCCTTGGTAGAGCTCGGTGTGGCGGCGACCATGGCGGGATAAACAGGGCACTGGCTCGGTTTTTGCCGGGAAGAGGGAGGAAGAGAGAGTGCCGGCGCTCGGGGGCGATCTGGATTGTGTGAGAGCCGGTTGCGAGTTGAGAGAGTGAGAGAGATGAGGACCAAGTGAGCCGCTGCTCTAGTGTGATGATCGGCGGCAGAGAGAGATAGAGGGCGGAGAGAGCCGAGGACGTGGGGGGGGGGGGGGGGGGAGTCACGCTGTCGGCCAGGGAGTGGCTGCCGACGGGGAGCGGCTTCAATTTCTGCCGGTGGCACAGGGGGGAGAGTTGGCGGTGCAGTGTCCGGCGTGGGGCGACAGGAATCGATGGTGGCGACAGGAACCCGGGTACAACCCGGTGTCGGGTTGGGATTGGCCGGGGGAGAGAGAAGGGCTCGACCCGGTTTTGACTCTGGACCCTGACTCGGGTTTGACCAATTTCGTCACGTTCTGTTGCTCCAAACTGGACACCAATTTTTGTGTGGGCTCAGGAAAACGTGTGGTCCAACTTTGCTTTTGGGTGCACCAGCTAAATTGGCTTTGATAAATTATGAAAATCCCAAACCCAAAATACACCTTTCTGACTTTGGGGGAATTTTTAAGGGTATCAGTTGGTTACAAAAAAATTTGGTAAAATTCTCAAAATTCTATTTTATTGTGGACATTCAGAATATGCAAAAATATTGGGGTACTTCCATGGGTTTTGGTAATGTTTGTGATTGACCCATATTTGAATATTCTGGAATTTAATTAAAATAGGTTTCCTCTTCTTATTCTTTGGCACATGGATTAATTATACTTTTGCTTAGCCCCTAATTGATGTTAGGTTTAGTTAACTTCATTTTGTGACATGGGATGTCACAGCACACCCCCCCTTAAGGAAATCTCGTCCCGAGATTTGCAAAAGAACAAACAAGAGGGAAGGGTGCGGATGGTTACCAGGTTTGTGAGGCCAAGAATTCCGGAAAGTTGGCCTTCAGAAACTCCTCTTGTTCCCATGTGGCTTCCTCTTCAGTATGGTTACTCCATTGCGCATTGTAGAAGGTGATAGTGCGGCTGCGGGTTACTCGGTCCTTTTGATCGATGGTTCGGACGGGGTATTCGGGGTAGGAGAGATCTTCTTCCAATTGCTCGGTGTCGGAGATAACCACGTCGATCAGCGGCTTCAAACATCTCTTGAGTTGGGAGACATGGAAGACGTTGTGTACCCGCTCAAGACTTTTCGGTAGTTGCAACCAATAAGCAATGGCGCTATGCTTTTTTGTGATCAGAAAAGGTCCAATATAGCATGGTGCTAATTTCCCTTTGATTCCGAAATGAGATACACCTTTGTTGGGAGAAATCTGAAGATAGACATAATCTCCCTTTTCGAACTCCAATGGACGTCTCCTTTTATTAGAGTAACTTATTGGGTGGGATTGTGTGGCCTTCATGTTAGCTTGGATTTGTCGCACCTTCTCTTCGGCTTGCGTGACCAGATCGGGACCGAAAGTAATTCTTTCTCCCGACTCTGACCAATTCAATGGGGTTTGACACGAGTGACCACACAAAGCTTCAAATGGCGACATCCCCAAACATTCTTGATAACTATTGTTGTAGGAGAATTCAGCGAACGGGAGACAAGATTCCCAATTTCCACGATTGTCTAGAACACAAGCTCTTAATATATCTTCCAAATATTGATTTAGTCTCTCGGTTTGTCCATCGGTTTGCGGATGATAAGTGGAACTACGGATGAGAGTGGTGCCAAGACAAGCGTGCAATTGCTCCCAAAAATGAGCAATAAATTGGGGACCTCGATCGGAGGTGATCGTCTTAGGCACACCGTGCGAGCATAGAGTCCGCACAATGTAGAGCTCGGCATATTGCTTAGTAGAATAGGTTGTATGGACAGAGATAAAATGAGCAGATTTGGTCAACCTATCCACAATAACCCATATGGAATCGTGCTTCTTGGGTGTAAGGGGTAGTCCCATGATGAAGTCCATAGCAATGTCTTCCCATTTCCAAGCGGGGATTTTCAATGGTTGTAACAGACCGGCTGTTCTCAAGTGATTGGCCTTCACACGTTGGCAAGTGTCACATTCGGAGACATAACGAGCACCCTCTCGTTTCATACGCGTCCACCATATCTTTTCCCTTAACCCATGATACATTTTGTTGCTGCCGGGGTGTATGGATTATTTGGACAAGTGAGACTTATCCAAAATTTTCTTTCTTAGCTCCTCGTTCTTCGGAACAACAAGGCGATTGTTGAACCAAAGTACTCCATCTTCGTCTTGTCGGAAACATGTAGCTTCTTCCTTCCCGATTTTCTGGCGGATATACTCCATTCCTTTGTCCTGCTTCTGGGCTTCCACGATTTCTTCCCGAAGGGTAGGAATGAGAGCTAAATTATACAAGGATATATGTGGAATGACATGAAGACTTGGTTCGCTCGGATCTGAAATCGGGCGGGCTTCCATAGAGCAAACAATTGCGTGATTGCATTGGTCCCTTCGACTCAAGGCGTCGGCAACCACGTTTGCTTTCCCGGGGTGATAATGAATTTCCAACTCATAATCCTTGATCATTTCTAACCATCTACGTTGCCGCATATTCAGTTCTTGTTGAGTGAAGATGTATTTGAGACTTTTGTGGTCGGTGTAGAGGTTAACAAGATTACCGAGCAAGTAGTGACGCCAAGTTTTGAAGGCTAGAACAACGGAGGCCAATTCTAAGTCATGGGTGGGATAATTTTGCTTGTCCTTCCGGAGCTGTCGTGAGGCATAGGCGATGACACGACCTTCTTGCATAAGCACACAACCCAATCCGGTGCCGGAGGCATCGCAATAAACATCGAATGGTTTGGTGATGTCAGGTTGAGCTAAAACCAGAGCGGTTGTCAGATGCTTCTTGAGCGACTGAAAAACTTCTTCACATGCACTACTCCACTTGAACTTAGAATCCTTTTCCAGCAGCTTGGTCATAGGCTTGGCAATACTTGAGAAGTTGGGAATGAATTTCCGATAATAACCGGCAAGACCAAGGAAACTGCGAATTTGTCTGACCGATTTTGGAGCCTTCCAATTCAGCACATCCTCTACTTTGCCAGGGTCCACGGCTACTCCTTCCGCTGATATGACGTGACCCAAGAATGGAACTTGCTTTAGCCAAAATTCACATTTGCTAAATTTGGCGTAGAGTTGATGATCTCGGAGTCGTTGTAGAATGATGCGGAGATGTTCGGTGTGCTCTTCTTCGGACATGGAGTAGATCAGAATGTCGTCGATGAATACCACTACAAACTTATCCAACTCGGGCATGAACACGGAGTTCATCAAATACATGAAGTGGGCTGGAGCATTGGTGAGACCGAAAGGCATGACAAGATATTCGAAGAGACCGTATCGAGTGGAGAAGGCTGTTTTTGGAATATCTTTGGCTCGGATTTTGATTTGATGATATCCGGATTGGAGATCAATCTTGGAGAAGACTTTAGAACCTACTAGCTGATCAAAGAGGATATCGATTCGAGGTAGAGGGTACTTGTTCTTGATGGTTACCGTGTTTAACGGCCTATAGTCGACACATAGGCGTAGATTTTTGTCTTTCTTCTTCACAAAGAGAGCGGGACAACCCCAGGGAGATGCACTTGGTCAGATATAGCCCTTGTCCATAAGCTCTTGTAACTGGTCTTTCAACTCCACTAATTCATTAGGAGCCATTTTGTACGGCCTACGAGAGATAGGAGCCGTACTGGGTACGAGTTCAATCTTAAACTCAACATCCCTATCCAGAGGCATGCCCGGCAAATCGTCTGGAAAGACATCGGGAAAATCACAGACCACTGGAATATTTGATAGCTCCTTTCCTTCCACATGACATACTTGAGAAGTGGACGACTTGGGATACGGCAATCGGAGAATAGAAGGGTCGTGTAAGGGTGAGTTCAAATGGATTTCTTGGTCCTCAAGGTGCAATACAGCTTTGTGACTAGTCATCCATTTCATACCGAGAATTATGTCGATGCTTTGGCCATCTAAGATGATTAGGGAAGTGGGGTATATGTTGTTGGCTAGCTTATGTGGCACTTTCCTTAACTCAAGATGAGCCCTTATTTTTCCACCAGGAGACGTAATAACGTACGGGGTTCCCATAGTGGTGGGGGTAATTTTCAGATGATTTGCACATGCTTGACTAATGAAATCATGCGTTGCTCCCGAATCAAAAAGAACCATGGCAGCATGTTGGTTGATGGAGAACGTACCCGCGAGAATGGGTTCTCCATCCTGGATCTCTTCGACCGTGGTATAGTTGACTCGGCCATTCTTGTGCGTGGGAGTAGACGGCTAGGGATGAATTCCATTGCTGCCATTGTTGTTGTTCCCGGAAGTGTTGGAGTTGGCGTTGTTGTTCGGGTTGCGCTTCAGAAACCAACACTCCTTGGCAAAGTGACCGGTGCGGCCACAATTGTAGCACGGCTGTGAGGAGTTGGTCTTCACCACTTGGTTGTTCTGCTGCGGTGGGCGAGAACTAGAGGACCGCTGCTGGTTTCCCCCATGGAATCGAGAACGACGGGCGAGGTCCTCCTCTCGACGGTACTGCAGCCCAGAATTTCTGTCCGGTCGGGGAGGTGATTGCTAGCTTGTATTTGGGCGGTGCAGAGCCGGATGAACTTCCCATAGCGTGTTTCCTCTTCTTGTCCTCTTGGTTGGCGCAGATGGCATCTTCTTGCACAATAACGGCACTCATCAGGTCATTGAATGTGCCGGCGGTGACTTGCACTAATCGGTCTTGCAGCTT
>CM064434.1:23168528-23171028 GCA_032690845.1 Eleusine coracana subsp. coracana
CCTTAATCACCGCCGGAATCATGTTTCCGGCCTACCCGGGGAGGCCACAAGAACCGGATGACGGGTTGGCGAAAACAGACGGTTTTTAAGGCAAAACATCCCAAAAACCAAGCCGAGATGAAGTTCCTTGCCTACCAGGGCAGGCCACCCGGACCGGGTGTCGGGTAGGCTAAAACAGACGGTTTTTGAAGCAAAATAGCCCATAACCACCGCTGGAATCATGTTTCCGGCCTACCCGGGCAGGCCAGTAGGACCGGGTGACGGGTCTGCAAAAACATTGGTTTTTAAGGGAAAACAGCCCAAACCCGATGCCAAAATTAAGTTTCTGGCCTACCCGGGCAGGACTCCCCGACCAGGTGTCGGGTAGACTAAAACAGACGGTTTTTGAAGCAAAATAGCCCTCGAAGTTACCACCGTCGGGATCATGTTTTTGGCCTACCCGGGGAGGCCCGCAGGTCCAGGTGACGGGTTGGCAAAAAAAGACGGTTTCTAAGGCAAAACATCCCAACAACCAAGTTGAAATGAAGTTCCTTGCCTACCCGGGCAGGCTGCCCAGACAGGGTGTCGGGTAGGTTAAAACAGACCGTTATTTAAGTAAAGAGCCCATAACCACCGCCGGAATAATGTTTCTGGCCTACCAAGGCAGGCCACTAGGACCGGGTGACGGGTTGGCGAAACAGATGGTTTTTAAGGGAAAACAGCCCAAAACCAAAGCCGAAACGAAGTTTCTGGACTACCCAGGCAGGCCTCCCGGACTGGGTGTCGGGTAGGCTAAAAAAGGCGGTTTTTGAAGCAAAACAGCCCAAAACCACCTACGGGATCATGTTTTCGGCCTACCCGGGGAGGCCAGCAGGACCAGGTGATGGGTAGGCTAAAACAGACGGTTTTTGAAGCAAAACAGCCCATAACCACTGCCGGAATCATGTTTTCGGCCGTTACCAGGCAGACCACTAGGACCGGGTGACGGGTTGGCGAAAACAGACGGTTTTTAAGGGAAAACAGCCCAAAACCAAAGCCGAAACAAAGTTTCTAGCCTACCATGAAATGCATAGTGGCTCGCTTGAAACACTCTGGTTTGCTTCAAAAATCGATAAAAACGAAGGTGAAACCACTTTTTCGACAACCCGAGAAAAAGTGTGCTCAGTGCAGAAATCCCCCGTACTCCTGGGCGGGGGGGGGGGGGTGCTCCTAAGGTATATTGGGGGGAGGTGGTCAGTTGCAACACGGACGGATGGATGTAGCCGGATATTGATGTGGGCTTAATAACCGACCCCCCCCCCCCCCCCGTGTCTAACATCGGGTAGCAATGTTAGAATGAGGTGGGTCATGACCGGTTGGGACCCGGTCTTGGCTTCCAACGTTGCTAAAACTGAGCAAACCGGGCCGTGTAGGAAAAGATGCAAAATATTCGTGAGAACAAAAGTTGCTGCCCTATGATGAAAAAGGTGTTTTCTTAACCCGTGTGACCCCGATTTGACAAGAAAACAGAACGGTGATGCATCTTACCCTACACGGACCCGTCTGATAAATGTTGCCTCATGTTGCTCTAAAACCGACCGAAACCCAACGGTGTCTAACACCGGTTACAACGTTGGAATGGGAAGGGTCATGACCGGTTGGCACCCGGTCTTGGCTTCCAACGTTGCCTATGCTGGCCAAGGCCTGCCGTGTAGGAAAGGATGCATAATATGGAGCGGACGGAAAGTGGTTGCCCATCTAACAAAGCATCGTGTTTTCTGCCTTGTTTTTGGCGTGGAATGCTTCGGATCCCTTGATCATATTATGCACCTCAATGATGCATAGATAGCCGGCCTATTGCTTAATTGCTTTGCGTCCCGGTGTGCTCCATGAGGGGTTCGAGAGTAGGGAAATGTTCCTAGTACGGTCAGAGCCTGGTGGGATGCAATGATGTGCTGGAAGTAAGTGGCCATGCAAATGGGACGGCGGTGCATCTAATCTTACACGGACGGGAAGGATTGAGAGTTTGGTACGGGACTGGATCAAGGGAAGTGGTTTCCATCTGACAAAGCGAGGTGTTTTTTGCATTGTTTTCAACATGGAATGCTTTGGAACCCTTGATCGTATAACGCCCCTCAATGATGCCGATATAGCCGGCCTACTGCTTAATTGTTTTGCGTCCCGGTGTGCTCCTTGAGGGGTTCGAGAGAATGGTAATGTTGCTAAGTACGGTTGGAGCCTGGTGGGATGCATTGTTGTGATGAAAGTAAATGGCCACGCCCCTTGAAATGGTTCATGTGCCCATCACTCGATTCAACTTGGCCGTGCGAAGTATTGAGAGTATGGTACCGGACCGGTTCAAGGAAAGTGGGTGCCATCTGACAAAGCGCTGTGTTTTTTGCCTTGTTTTCGGCGTGGAATGCTTCGGAACACTGGATCGTATAACGCCCCTCAACGATGTCGATATAGCCGGCCTACAGCTTAATTGCTTTGCGTCCCGGTGTGCTCCTTGAGGGGTTCGAGAGAAGGGTAATGTTGCTAA
>CM064434.1:23178528-23181028 GCA_032690845.1 Eleusine coracana subsp. coracana
AAGGGAAAACATCCCAAAAACCAAGCCGAGATGAAATTCCTTGCCTACCCGGGCAGGCCGCCTGGAACGGGTGTCGGGTAGGCTAAAACAGATGGTTTTTGAACCAAACAGCCCATAACCACCACTGGAATCATGTTTTCGGCTTACCTGGGCAGGCCAGTAGGACCGGGTGATGGGTCTACAAAAAGAGATGATTTTTAAGGGAAAACAGCCCAAAACCGATGGTAAAATTAAGTTTCTGGCCTACCCGGGCACGCCTCCCCGACTGGGTGACGGATTAGTGAAACAGACGGTTTTTTGAAGGAAAACAGCTTAAAATCAATGCTGAAGTCATGTCTTCGGCCTACCTGGACAGGCCGTCCGGTCCGGGTAACGAGTTGGCAAAAATAGACGGTTTTTAAGGGAAAACAGCCCAAAACCGATGCCGATATGAAGTTTCAGGCCTACCCGGGCAGGCCTCCCGGACCGGGTGTCGGGTAGGCTAAAACACACGGTTTTTGAAGCAAAACAGCCCATAATCACCACCGAAGTCATCTTTCCGGCCTACCCGGGGAGGCCACTAGAACCGGGTGACGGGTTGGCGAAAATAGACGGTTTTTAAGGCAAAACATCCCGAAAACCAAGCCGAGATGAAGTTCCTTGCCTACCCGGGCATGCCGCCTGGACCAGGTGTCGGGTAGGCTAAAACAGACGGTTTTTGAAGCAAAATAGCCCTCGAAGTTACCACCGCCGGGATCATGTTTTCGGCCTACCCGGGGAGGCCAGCAGGACCGGGTGATGGGTTGGCGAAAAAAGATGGTTTCTAAGGCAAAACATCCCAACAACCAAGCGAAATGAAGTTCCTTGCCTACTCGGGCAGGCCGCCCGGACCGAGTATCGGGTAGGTTAAAACAGACGGTTTTTTAAGCAAAACAGCCCATAACCACCGCCGGAATCATGTTTCCGGCCTACCCGGGCAGGCCACTAGCACCAGGTGATGGGTTGGCAAAAACAGACGGTTTTTAAGGGAAAATAGCCCAAAACCAAAGCCAAAATGAAGTTTCTGGCCTACCCGGGCAGGCCTCCCGGACCGGGTGTCGGGTAGGCTAAAACAGACGGTTTTTGAAGCAAATAAGCCCAAAACCAAAGCCGAAACGAAGTTTCTGGCCTACCCGGGCAGGCTGCCCGGACCGGGTGTCGGGTAGGCTAAAACAGACGGTTTTTGAAGCAAAACAGCCCATAACCACCGCCGGAATCATGTTTCCGGCCGTTACCGGGCAGGCCACTAGGACCAGGTGATGGGTTGGCGAAAACAGACGGTTTTTAAGGGAAAACAGCCCAAAACCAAAGCCGAAACAAAGTTTCTGGCCTACCGTGAAATGCATAGTGGTTCGCTTGAAATACTCTGGTTTGCTTAAAAAATCGATAAAAACGAAGGTGAAACCACTTTTTTGGCAACCCGAGAAAAAGTGTGCTCAGTGAGCCTAGAAATCCCCCGTACTCCCGGGCGGGGGGGGGGGGGGTGCTCCTAAGGTATATTGGGGGGAGGTCGCCAGTTGCAACACGATCGGATGGATGTTGCCGGATATTGATGTGGGCTAAATAACTGAACCCCCCCCCCCCCCCCCCGCCGGTGTCTAACACTGGGTAGCAACGTTGGAATGACGTGGGTCATGACCGGTTGGGACCCGGTCTTGGCTTCCAACGTTGCTAAAACTGACCAATCCGGGCCGTGTAGGAAAAGATGCAAAATATTCATGAGAACAAAAGTTGCTGCCCTATGATGAAAAAGGTGTTTTCTTAACCCGTGTGACCCCGATTTGACAAGAAAACAGAACGGTGATGCATCTTACCCTACACGCACCCGTCTGATAAATGTTGCCTCATGTTGCTCTATAACCGACCGAAACCCAACAGTGTCTAACACCGGTCACAACATTGGAATGGGAAGGGTCATGACCGGTTGGCACCCGGTCTTGGCTTCCAACGTTGCCTATGCTGGCCAAGGCCTGCCGTGTAGGAAACGATGCACAATATGGAGCGGACGGAAAGTGGTTGCCCATCTGACAAAGCGTCGTGTTTTCTACCTTGTTTTTGGCGTGGAATGCTTCGGATACCTTGATCGTATAACTCCCCTCAACGATGCCAATATAGCCGGCCTACAGCTTAATTGCTTTGCGTCCCGGTGTGCTCCTTGAGGGGTTCGAGAGAAGGGAAATGTTGCTAGTACGGTCGGAGCCTGGTGGTATGCAATGATGTGATGGAAGTAAGTGGCCACGCAAATGGGACGGTGGTGCATCTAATCTTACACGGACGGGAAGAATTGAGAGTTTGGTACGGGACTGGTTCAAGGAAAGTGGGTGCCATCTGACAAAGCGCGGTGTTTTTTGCCTTGTTTTCGGTGTGGAATGCTTCGGAACCCTTGATCGTATAATGCCCCTCAACGATGCCGATATAGCGGGCCTACAGCTTAATTGCTTTGCGTCCCGGTGTGCTCCTTGAGGGGTTCGAGAGAAGGGTA
>CM064434.1:23186028-23201028 GCA_032690845.1 Eleusine coracana subsp. coracana
CTTTGCGCTGTTTTCCTGGGTGGCCGCTCCACAAACTACTCTTGTGATCCCAAGCAGGTACCACCACAATCCGACAGTACTATACCGAGTACACATGCATACCCACATCACCCTTGTCATCCTCCTGCTTGGATCACCTAGGTTCCATGTTGCTACGAAGGATTTCCCATCCCTCATGATCATTATGCTAAAGTGAATCATTAGTCAAAATTAACATTAGATACTTCCATTCCCGACATAGCAAACTAAGAATGACGTACCCTTACTAATAAGCTACACCAGAACCCAGGCGACAAGGGATAATATGGAATAGGATATGACACATGGGATTCAATATTAACAAGCATGCATAGAGATAGAGAGAATATAAAACATAGGTTCAAAATGCATCAAGGACACTTGCTTGGTTCCCCTTGCTGCTGCTGCTCAAAGTCCTCTGGCTGGAGGTCCTGAAAGTTCTCCAACTGCTGGTCATCTACTAACCACACCGGAAAGACAAGCATACAAACATACTAAGAAACAACACACCACACAGTAGCAACTACAATGAAAACTATACTAACAAAAAGTAGGCGTTGCTATGATCGCGTGAGCGCAAGAATCACCTCAATCCGAGTTACGAGTAAAAAGTTATGAGCATTTGAAGTTCTAGGGACTAAACTACAAAAATAACCTAAATAGCACGATCAAGGACTTATTTGTAATTATGAAAAAGTTTAGGGACTAAAGTGTAAAAAGTTAAGGACTAAATTGTAATTAATAAAAAGTTGAGGGGTGAAAGTGAAAAATTACAGGACCAAAATATAATTAAAAATAAGTTCAGGGGTTAAAATGTAAAATAATAGAAAGGTATATTCTTTATAAAATATAAAATACTAAAATATAAAATGAAATAAGTTCGGGGGGTTTCTAAAAAATTTTTAGGACCTAAACCTAATTTCCAGAAAGATTAGGGGGCCTAATCGTAAAATAAACAGAACATACTATTATTCAAAAATTAATTAATTTATTTATTAACTAATTAACTAAAAACCCGTGGACTAGGTCCAGGGGGTCGTGGACTGGCCGTTGACCCGTGGTCCACGGGACCACCGTGGACCACCAACGGCGGCGGCCATTGCCGGCCTCGGAGCTCGCGGCAGCGGCGCGCGGGGCGGTACGGAGCCGGCGCAACGGGGCGGCGAGGGGAGGGGGGCTCACCGGAGCAAGCGCGGCGCGGCGAGGTGGCCGGAGGCGGCACCTCGAAACGATGGCGGCGGCGGCGGCTGTGACAACCCTACTCCGAAAAATAGAGTATGTCGTACAGGATCGCCTCGGGAGATAGTTAACGAAGTAACCATACACAGCATTCACACATGAACCTTCATCATTTACAACATTATATCACTTAGGTGCATAATATTACAAGTTCAGAGATAGAGTATAATTAAGTTCAGATCTGATACAATACATATATCCTTAGTACATATTACATAATTTAGCGGAAGCGATACAACGAGAAAACACGACGTCAAGCCCTACATGAACCATGCCAGCCCTATGGCGATGGCTCACTCATCATAGTTAGGGGAGCTAGGGACCCATTCAATGGTCCAGTTCTGAGGCTCCTCACCTTCCCACACAACCTTATTACAACAATCACAGTAGGTCGCTTGACGAAAATCTGAAAAACAACATCAACGCAAAGCCTGAGTATCTAACATACTCCGCAAGACTTACCCGTCAACCGGTTTACTAAAACTGACTCCTAGTATGCAGGGGGCTGACCGGGTTTATTTGATAGTTGCATAAAAAGCTCCTATTAGTTCTATGCTGCACTTTCAATTTCCTTAAACAAGATTTTACTTTGCTTATCGTAGAACACAGCTAGGGTGAGTCTAGCTAGCTGCTAAGACATGAATATAGCTAAAGAGCAATACATCATAGCATTGTGATTCATAGCATAAATAAATTTTAGAAACATAACCACAACTTTACTACTTAACATATCATTGCCGCTGCTCGAAAAAGAGCTACTCATAACCGCGAGGGACGACAATTTGAATTGATTTACATCCTGCAGGGAAAACCCAAATACATGACATATGCATCATTCAAGAACACGTATGGCCAGCATTCACAAGACTTCTATAAAGTCGATCCGGGGCCATCGATCCCGAGTACACGTCCTCCCCATGATACATTACTTCGTATCCGAGGCTTAACCCATGCACTCTCCAGTGGTCCTCAAACCCGTGCAACCACCGTGTTATTCACATCACCTCTGGATCGATGAGTATGGTCGTCCAACAATACGGCGCCCAAGTTTCTAGGTTTACTAATTCCCATATTAAAGGTATGCACTTGGTACGGTTCAATACTTGTTCGCGGAGTTGCAACGATAGGTGCTCCATTTTTATCAAGTTCATCAACCAGTTGAACCATAGTTGAACCTATAACCTACCGTTGACTCCACTAGTTTAAGCATAGCATTTGCTAACGAAAAAGTTTACTAACATACTACTCATAGGTCATTGCTAGATTATGCAAGTGTGTTTCATCCAAATCCTACACTTAATGCACAATACAATATTCCTACTTCTGATAAAGTAAAAAGGACTCGAAAGATAAAATGGGTCATGCACCGAGGCTTGCCTTGGGTGTGATCGTAGTTAGCATCTTCACCAAAGTGCACTTCAGCTCCTTGCTGGTCCGGTGGGATCTCCTTGGTCTCGATTCCTATATGGAATGGACATGCATCAATGCTAAGGAATACACAAGGTTTCATGGAGTCTTTCTTAATTCAAGATGGAATGCATGGCATGGAGATTCATGGTACTTCCTCAGCAAATAAATTAATGAAGTAATCACTCAGTCATGAATATGGCTGCATACTTAAGTATGACATGATAACCACTGAATTTGAAGGGGACAAACTTCTAATTGCTAGAATGCAACTTTTAATTATCACATTCTTAGTGTATGTCTACTCTAACATGAGCATGGCCTAGATGTTCATCATATGACATCACATGCTGATGATGATATGACAATGTAGTACTTAGGGTCAAATTGCAGAAAGTTCATTTTGAGCCACTTAGCTAAAGTGACCATATGCAAACTAACACTACACAAAAAAAAAATGGCACTTTAATTGCATAACTAGTTCTAGCTCATATAGTTAATTAAGAATCAAGAGTAGAAATGCACATAAGCATTTCTACTGCAATGGGGAGATGAATGAGTCTCCATGAATTTCCAGAAACTAATTTATTCCTACTTTCATTAAATATGCACATGAAGTAACATCTATATGAAGAGATTCCTAGTTAATTAACAAATGATCAATTTCGGCAGAGAATTTATACTTAGGTAGCTTCAAATTTTTCATGGGATTTTACCTAAGTGTACAATTGCATAAGGAACAGGAATGCCAAATTTCATGAATAAATCCCTACCCAATAATTTATATAAATTCAATTACTGAAAATGAGGATTATGCAATAATACTGCAAATATGCAATAAAATGGAAATGTGCTTTTGCAGAAAGTTTAAGGATTCCATGAAATGACCACTGAGCAAGTTTCATGAATTTACCATTTATATTTATTTACTTATGAATTTATTAAGGAATTTAGGGTTGTAACTTTAGGGAATTAAATAAATTAAATTACCAAGCAACATTGGACTTGAACTTGTTTTTCTGGTAGAGGAGGATTTTAGGAGTCGAACAAAATTGGTTTCATCATTTTTGGACTTTTATTTCTCAAGTTATCGAATTTTAAAATTTAATCGAAGTTCACTGTTATTTACAAGAATGCCACCGTAATTCCTCCCAGGCGCGCACGCGCACCCGCGCTGCGGCCGGCGACAGCGAGCTTGGCCCAGCGGCCGATCGGCGGCATGGCCGGGGCTCGCGTGCGACTCAGATGGCCTCCATGGCGAGGAGATCTCGAGGAG
Source organism: Eleusine coracana subsp. coracana (assembly GCA_032690845.1). Lineage (NCBI taxonomy): Eukaryota > Viridiplantae > Streptophyta > Magnoliopsida > Poales > Poaceae > Eleusine > Eleusine coracana. Next base: position 23,189,969 of record CM064434.1, read on the forward strand.
GGGGTCGGAGGGAAGAGTGGCTCACCGGAGATCGCCGGCGATGACGCGCGGCGGCAGGGGCAGCTCTGGCAGGGTCCACGCGAGGGTGCCGATGGGGAGGCAGGCTGGGGTTCGGTCGACAAGCTTCACAGAGGTTCGGGGATGGTTGGCGTCGAGGAACTCATCGAGGGGGAAGGCCGGAGGGGGGTTCCCATCGGCGGGGGGGGGGGGGGGGGGGGGGGGGGGGGAGGGGGTCGGATCCGACGGCGGCTACTCCGGCTTCGCGAATTCTGACGAGAGCACTGCACGGGGAAGTGAGGGAATCAGAGGGGAGTGGGGGTGTGGTCCTTGCGCATCGATTTGCGAATAAAGGGGGGAGGGAGAAGGTGCCTAGGCAGAGCTCTGCGCGGCGGCGCTCATGGCGGGCAGAAACAGGGCGGTTTTCGGTTTTCGCCGGGGAGGGATAATGAAGAGGGGACAGCGTCACTTTTGTGCGGCGAAGGAGTTCCCTCGGAGGTGCGCAACGCGTGCGAGCAGAGAGTGCGAGAAATGGGGCTCGGTGAGCTGCGGTTGCCCTTTTGATTTAGCCGGCGGAGAGAGAGCCGAGAGAGGGAGAGAGAGAGAGAGAGAGAGAGAGAGAGAGAGAGAGAGAGAGAGATGGCGCGCTGTCGGCCGGAGGTTGGTTCATCGACGGGAGGACCTTCAATTTGGCTGGTGGCACAGGGGGAAAAGTGGCGGATTAGTTGCTGGCATGGGGAGCGGCAGTGATCGGCGGTGGCGACAGTACCCGGGTACAACCCGGTGTCGGGTTGGGATTTGCCCGGGGAGAGAGTAGGGTGCTGACCCAGCATGACTCTAAAGCAAGACTCGGGTTTGCTCCATTTCACCATGTTCCTTGCTCCAAATTGGACACAAATTTTTGTATGGGCTCAGGAAAATGTGTGCTCCAACTTTGATTTTGAGTGTACCAGCTATTTGTGCCTTGATAAATTATGAAAATTCCAAACCTGAAATACATTTTTCTGAGTTTGGGGGAATTTTTAAGGGTATCAATTAGTTACCAAAAATTCTGGTAAAATTCTCAAAATTCTCTTTTGTGGCGACCATTCAGAATATGCAACAATATTGGGGTACTTCCATGGGTTTTGGTATTGTTTGTGAATGACTCATATTTGATTATTTTGGACTTTAATTAAATAGTCTTCCTCTTTTTTTTTATTCTTTGGCACATGGATTAATTATACTTTTGCTTAGCCCTTACTTGATGTTAGGTTTAGTTAACTTCATTTTGTGACATGGGATGTCACAGCACACCCCCCTTAAGGAAATCTCGCCCCGATTTTGTGGATGGCTACCGGTTTTGTGAGGCCAAGAATTCCAGAAAGTTGGCCTTTAGAAACTCCTCTTGTTCCCATGTGGCTTCCTCTTCAGTATGGTTACTCCATTGCACCTTGTAGAAGGTGATAGTGCGGCTGCGAGTTACTCGGTCCTTTTGATCGAGGATTCGGACGGGGTATTTAGGGTAGGAGAGATCTTCTTCCAATTGCTCAGTGTCAGAGATAACCACGTCAATCGGAGGCTTCAAACATCTCTTGAGTTGGGAGACATGGAAGACGTTGTGCACCCGCTCAAGATTCTCCGGTAGCTGCAACCGGTAAGCGACGGCGCTATGCTTTTCCGTGATCGGAAAAGGTCCGATATAGGGGGTTCTAATTTCCCTTTGATCCCAAAACGAGATACACCTTTGTTGGGAGAAACCTGAAGATAGACAAAATCTCCCTTTTCGAACTCCAATGGACGTCTCCTTTTATTAGAGTAACTTATTTGGCGGGATTGTGCGGCCTTCATGTTAGCTTGCATTTGTCGCACCTTCTCTTCGGCTTGCGTGACCAGATCGGGACCGAAAGTAATCCTTTCTCCTGACTCTGACCAATTCAGCAGGGTTCGACATGAGTGACCATACAAAGCTTCAAATGGTGACATTCTCAAACTTTCTTGATAAATATTGTTGTAGGAGAATTCAGCGAACGGAAGACAAGATTCCCAATTTCCATGATTATCTAGAACAAGCTCTTAATAAATCCTCCAGATATTGGTTTAGCCTCTCGGTTTGTCCATCGGTTTGCGGATGATAAGCGGAACTGCGGATGAGAGTGGTGCCAAGACAAGCGCGCAATTGCTCCCAAAAACGAGCAATAAATTGGGGGCCTCGATCGGAGATGATAGTCTTGGGCACACCGTGCGAGCATAGAATCCGCACAATGTAGAGCTCGGCATATTGCTTAGTAGAATAGGTTGTATGGACGGGAATAAAATGAGCAGATTTGGTCAACCTATCCACAATCACCCATATTGAATCGTGCTTCTTGGGTGTGAGGGGTAATCCTACGATGAAATCCATAGCACTGTCCTCCCATTTCCAAGCGGGGATTTTTAATGGGTGGAAAAGACTGGCTGTCCTCAAGTGATCGGCCTTCACACGTTGATAAGTATTGCATTCGGAGACATACTGGGCAACTTCTCGTTTCATACGCGTCCACCAAAACTTTTCCCTTAACTCGCGATACATTTTGTTGCTGCCAGGGTGTATGGAGTATTTGGACAGGTGAGCCTCATCCAAAATTTTCTTTCTTAGCTCCTCGTTCTTCAGAACAGCAAGGCGATTGTTGAACCAAAGTACTCCATCTTTGTCTTGTTGGAAACATGTAGCTTCTTTCTTCCCGATTTTCTGGCGGATATACTCCATTCCCTTGTCCTGCTTCTGGGCTTCTACGATTTCTTCCCGAAGGGTAGGAATGAGAGCTAAATTATACAAGGATCCATGTGGAATGACAGTAAGACTTGGTTCGCTCGGATCTGAAATCGGGCGGGCTTCCATAGAGCAAACAATTGCGTGATTGCATTGGTCCCTTCGACTCAAGGCGTCGGCAACCACGTTTGCTTTCCCGGGGTGATAATGAATTTCCAACTCATAATCATTGATCAGTTCTAACCATCTACGTTGCCGCATATTCAGTTCTTGTTGAGTGAAGATGTATTTGAGACTTTTGTGGTCGGTGTAGAGGTTAACAAGATTACCGAGCAAGTAGTGACGCCAAGTTTTCAAGGCTAGAACAACGGAGGCCAATTCTAAGTCATGGGTGGGATAATTTTGCTCATGCCTCTGGAGCTGTCGTGAGGCATAGGCAATGACACGGCCTTCTTGCATAAGCACACAACCCAATCCGGTGCCGGAGGCATCGCAATAAACATCGAATGGTTTGGTGATGTCGGGTTGAGCTAAAACCGGAGCGGTTGTCAGATGCTTCTTGAGCGACTAAAAATCTTCTTCACATGCACTACTCCACTTGAACTTAGAATCCTTTTCCAGCAGCTTGGTCATAGGCTTGGCAATACTGGAGAAGTTGGGAAAGAATTTCCGATAATAACCGGCAAGACCAAGGAAACTACGAATTTGTCTGACAGATTTTGGAGCCTTCCAATTCAGCACATCCTCAACTTTGCTAGGGTCCATGGCTACTCCTTCTGCTGATATGTCGTGACCCAAGAACGGAACTTGCTTTACCCAAAATTCACATTTGCTAAATTTGGCGTAGAGTTGATGATCTCGGAGTCGTTGTAGAACGATGCGGAGATGTTCGGTGTGCTCTTCTTCGGACTTGGAGTAGATCAGAATGTCGTCGATGAATACCACTACAAACTGATCCAACTCGGGCATGAACACGGAGTTCATCAGATACATGAAGTGGGCTGGAGCATTGGTGAGACCGAAAGACAAGACAAGATATTCGAAGAGACCGTATCGAGTGGAGAAGGCTGTTTCTGGAATATCTTTGGCTCGAATTTTGATTTGATGATATCCGGATCGGAGATCAATCTTGGAGAAGACTTTTGCACCTACTAGCTGATCAAAGAGGATATCGATTCGAGGTAGAGGGTACTTGTTCTTGATGGTTATCGCGTTTAACGGTTTATAGTTGACACATAGGCGTAGGGTTTTGTCTTTCTTCTTCACAAAGAGAGCGGGACAACCCCGAGGAGATGAACTTGGTCGGATATAGCCCTTGTCCATAAGCTCTTGTAACTAGTCTTTCAACTCCGCTAATTCATTAGGAGCCATTTTGTACAGCCTACGAGCGATAGGCGCCGTACCGGGTACGAGTTCAATCTTAAACTCAACATCCCTGTCCGGAGGCATGCCTGGCAATTCGTCAGGAAAGACGTCGGGAAAGTCACAGACCACTGGAATATTTGATAGCTCCTTTCCTTCCACATGACATACTTGAGAAGTGGACGACTTGGGATACGGCAATCGGAGAATAGAAGGGCCATGTAAGGGTGAGTTCAAATGGATTTCTCGGTCCTCAAGGTGCAATACAGCTTTGTGACTAGTCATCCATTTCATGCCGAGAACTATGTCGATGCTTTGGCCATCTAAGATGATTAGGGAAGTGGGGTATATGTTGTTGGCTAGCTTAAGTGGCACTTTCCTTAACACAAGATGAGCCCTTAACGTACGGGGTTCGCATAGTGGTGGGGGTAATTTTCAGATGATTTGCACATGCTTGACTAATGAAATTATGCGTTGCTCCCGAATCAAAAAGAACCATGGCAGCATGTTGGTTGATCGAGAACGTACCCGCGAGAACGGGTTCTCCAACTTGGGTCTCTTCGACCATGGTATAGTTGACTCGGCCATTCTTGTGTGTGTGGGGGGGTGGGGGGTAGACGACTGAGGACGACTCCCATTGCTGCCACTATTGTTGTTGTTGCTGTTGTGGTTGTTGTTGTTGTTCCCGGAAGTATTGGAGTTGTTGTTGTTGTTCGGGTTGCGCTTCGGAAACCGACACTCCTTAGCAAAGTGACCGGTGCGGCCACAATTGTAGCACGGTTGTGAGGAGTTGGTCTTCACCACTTGGTTGTTCTGCTGCGGTGGGCGAGAGCCAAAGGATTGCTGCTGGTTCCCACCATGTAATCGAGAGTGCTGCTGCGAGAACGACGGGCGAGGTCCTCCTCTCGACGGTACCGCAGTCCGGAATTTCTGTCCGGTCGGGGAGGTGATTGCTAGCTTGTATTTGGGCGGTGCGGAGCCGGATGAACTTCCCATAGCGCATTTCCTCTTCTTGTCCTCTTGGTTGGAGCGGATGGCATCTTCTTGCACAATAGCAGCACTCATCAAATCATTGAACGTGCCGGCAGTGACTTGCGCCAAGCGATCTTGCAGCTTCGGGGTAAGACCCGAACGAAAACAGTCTTTCTTTTTCTCATCTGTATCCGTGTGATACGACGCGTACTGGGCCAGGTAGTTGAACTTCCATGCATACTCTTGCACGGTTTCAGAGCCTTGCTTCAAGTTGAGAAACTCCTGCAACTTGCGCTTCATGAGCCCAGCAGGTATGTGGTGTGCACGGAAAGCGGTGCAGAACTCCGCCCAAGTGACTTGGTGCCCCGCGGCGAGAGCGGCGGTGAAGCTGGCCCACCAAGCACTTGCGGAGCCACGGAGCTGCTGTGCGGTGAAGAGGGGCTTCTGCTGCTCGGTGCAGTGGAGGAGGGCGAACTTCGACTCCAAAGTGCGAATGAATTTGTCCGCTTCCAGAGGATCACCGGCTTCTCCGAAGGTGGGCGGGTGAGTCGCCCAGAAGTCGGTATAAGAGGATTCCCGCACCTGCTGTGGCGGTGGTCCGTGAGCTCCTTGACGGTTCATGTTCTCCATGAACATGCGGAACATCTCGTTCTGATTGTGGATGAGCTGCTCCATCGCCGTCAGAGGTGGTGCATTGGGCAGCGGCCCATTTCCGCCAACGTTTGAGGTGCCGGGAGCGTCACCGACGTTCTCTCCTCCACGGCGAGTTTGCACCATCTGACATACGAACAAATATGTTAGCCCGATCATCACATGAGACAATATGATAACAAGGCTACAATATGGTGACGAAATAAAATTTTAGATTGCTCATAAATGAAATTCTTGACAAGTAAACGGTGCGGACATAAGAGATAACTTAAACTCCATAATTTCCAACACCATAAGCAACATATTCATGATAAAACCATAGGTACATGTGATGCAACTTTTAGATACATAGCAAGTCTTCGGTTACATCACTCGGAACACTACACCATACGATCTCGGAGAGCTTAGGTTACTACTTAGATTAGCCTTACCACACCATGTACACATGACTACAATGTCTCATGAGATTTCAATCGACGTACATAAGGCTACTCGGTCACCCGGCATGGCTGTCACCATCGGACTCCACGTCCATAGCAGCTGGTCCCGTGGGTGCTTCGAAGTCAGTGCCAGAATCACCGTTCTCACTCAGATCGGCGTCAACGGGGGGAATCACCGCGAGTGGAATGGGTGGCTCATCGTTAAGGATGGCGTTCAGCTCACCATTAGCAGCTTGGAGCTGTCCAATGAGCTGCTCTTGCTGTGCGATGATCGTGTGAGCGTCGTTGAGGTTCCCTTCCATGACATCACGCTCATCTTGAGCTTCTTCACATTGGGCCTGCAGCTCGCTTTGCTCCTCCAAGAGAGTGGTAACCTGACCATGAAGAGAGTAAATCTCCTCTTGGGCAGCGGTGAGCTGGGCGTTGCGTTGGTTCAGTTGCTCCTGCAACTGATCGCTTGCATCGCCCTTAATGATGAGCTGCGCATCGTGGAGTTGCTTGAAAAGATCGGCCTGCTCCATCTTGCTAGTGTGCAGCTCGTCCTCAAGATATGAAAACTTAGCGTCATGCTCCACAAGTTGGGCATCACGGGCAACAAGCGTGGACTGCAGCGCCTCGCGCTCTCGTTCCAACTCGAGAATGCGGGCGGCAAGATACTCGGGGTCCTTCGCGAGCTTGCCAACCTCCATCTGCCGGAATAAAGTTTTGCAAGGTGAGTCAAAACTTAATATTCCACTAATCACACATGCTTAAAATAGCATAAGGAAGGACTAGTAAAAGAAAGACGCGAGGTTCTGTGGTCGACGGAGTGAACCGCAGAAACGGGCAAAAACGCTTAGTTTCTGGACAATATTACAATTTTTGTGTTGTACTACTGTTGTGGAGAATTTCCTCCTCTTTCCAACGCATACTCACACATCTCCATCCAATAAAGTCTCTGGGAGTTATGATCATCCAAAGACAGGGGACAGAAATGAGGCAGTTTCTGATTTCCAGAAAAAGGCTACTGTTTTTTGCAAAATTCGACCTAGTTCCCGATTTTTCTAAGACAAACTTCCTAAACTAAACTTGTAGAGAAAAACCTCATCTTTCCAACGAGTACTTATTTGCCTTCATTGAATTAAAATTGAGGAAGTTATGTGTGTTTTAGTGACTGACTTTTCTGGTATGGTTGGACACTTACCGGTTAGGTTCAAATTTCTGGTTTAGGTGCCAAAGGGGTTCAATTTCATCCAAAACTTGATCATTTTACATGTTCACAGTATCAATGACATTTTTACAGATTTTGGTAAAGTTGAACGCATATGATGCGCATGGATGCCAATGCTCAATATGACGGTTCCCTACATCCTCACAAAAAGAAAACTTGACCGATTGTATAACTCGATCTTTTCGGTGGCACACACACCTCCCACACGTTTCTAAATGAACTACACGTGGTTAGTGTACCTGCAAGAGATCCATCTCAGAAACAATACATCAAATTCAAAAGAAACAAGCGAAAATAACAATGACAGTTTATGCCCAGGTATTCGCCCACCCGGAAGGCAGCCGACGTTTAAGCACATTCGGTCCGCGCATCAATCAAAGCCCAGGTCTTTGCCCACCCGGAAGGTGTTCGGTATTTACGGCGCAACCAATCAGCACATAAGGACATACCTTCATTCAAAAATCCATAGTTGCAAGTAATTTAAATAAACATAACCCAGGTTTAGCTTTGCCACCTACAAGACTCTTATGTGGGCACTACTAGTTCGTACCTCACCGTAAGGCATAGAAATGGCTTGTTTACGTTTTAAAATGTTCATTTGTGTGTAGCTTATCCCAAGACGGCTCTGATACCAGCTGGGACAACCCTACTCCGAAAAGTAGAGTATGTCGTACTGGATCGCCTCGGGAGATGGTTAACGAAGTAACCATACACAACATTCACACATGAACCTTCATCATTTACAACATTACATCACTTAGGTGCATAATATTACAAGTTCAGAGGTAGAGTATAATTAAGTTCAGATCTGATACAATACATATGTCATTAGTACATATTACATAATTTAGCGGAAGCGATACAACAACAAAATACGACATCAAGCCCTACGTGAACCATGCTAGCCCGATGACGATGGCTCACTCATCACAGTTAGGAGAGCTAGGGACCCATTCAATGGTCCAGTTCTGAGACTCCTCACCTTCCCACACAACCTAATTACAACAATCACAGTAGGTCGCTTGGGGAAAACCTGAAAAACAACATCAACGCAAAGCCTGAGTATCTAACATACTCCGCAAGACTTACCCGTCAACCGGTTTACTAAAACCGACTCCTAGTATGCAGGAGGCTGACCGGGTTTATTTGATAGTTGCATAAAAAGCTCCTATTAGTTCTATGCTGCACTTTCAATTTCCTTAAACAAGATTTTACTTTGCTTATCATAGAACACAGCTAGGGTGAGTCTAGCTAGCTGCTAAGGCATGAATATAGCTAAAGAGCAATACATCATAGCATTGTGTATCCATAGCATAAATAAATTTCAGAAACATAACCACAACTTTACTACTTAACATATCATTGCCGCTGCTCGAACAAGAGCTACTCATAACCGCGAGGGACGGTAATTTGAATTGATTTACATCCTGCAGGGAAAACCCAAATACACGACATACGCATCATTCAAGAACATGTATGGCCACCGTTCACAAGATTGCTATAAAGTCGATCCGAGGCCATCGATAACGAGTACACGTCCTCCCCGTGATACATTACTTCGTATCCGAGGCTTAACCCATGCACTCTCTAGCGGTCCTCAAACCCGTGCAACCACCATGCTGTTCATATCACCTCTGGATCGATGAGTATGGCCGTCCAACAATACGGCGCCCAAGTTACTAGGTTTACCAATTCCCATATTAAAGGTATGCACTTGGTACGGTTCACTACTTGTTCGCGGAGTTGCAACGATAGGTGCTCCATTTTTATCAAGTTCATCAACCAGTTGAACCATAGTTGAACCTATAACCTACCGTTGACTCCACTAGTTTAAGCATAGCATTTGCTAATGAAAAAGCTTACTAACATACTACTCACAGGTCATTGCTGGATTATGCAAGTGTGTTTCATCCAAATCCTACACTTATTGCACAATACAATATTCCTACTTCTCATAAAGTAAAAAGGACTCGAAAGATAAAATGGGTTATGCACCGGGGCTTGCCTTGGGTGTGATCGTAGTTAACGTCTTCACCAAAGTGCACTTCAGCTCCTTGCTGGTCTGGTGGGATCTCCTCGGTCTCGATTCCTATATTGAATGGACATGCATCAATGCTAAGGAATACACAAGGTTTCATGGAGTCTTTCTTAATTCAAGATGGAATGCATGGCATGGAGTTTCATGGTACTTCCTCAGCAAATAAATTAATGAAGTAATCACTCATTCATGAATATGGTTGCATACTTAAGTATGACATGATAACCACTGAATTTGAAGGGGACAAACTTCTAATTGCTAGAATGCAACTTTTAATTATCACAGTCTTAGTGTATGTCTACTCTAACATGACCATGGCCTAGATGTTCATCATATGAAATCACATGCTGATGATGATATGACAATGTAGTACTTAGGGTCAAATTGCAGAAAGTTCATTTTGAGCCACTTAGCTAAAGTGACCATATGCAAACTAGTTCTAGATCATATAGTTAATTAAGAATGAAGAGTAGAAATGCACATGATCATTTCTACTGCAATGGGAAGATGAATGAGTCTCCATGAATTTCCAGAAACTACTTTATTCCTACATTCATTAAATATGCACATGAAGTAACATCTGTATGAAGAAATTCCTAGTTAATTAACAAATGATTAATTTCGGCAGAGAATTTATACTTAGATAGCTTCAAATTTTTCATGGGATTTTACCTAAGTGTACAAGTTCATAAGGAACAGGAATGCCAAATTTCATGAATAAATCCCTAGCCAATAATTTATATAAATTCAATTACTGAAAATGAGGATTATGCAATAATACTGAAAATATGCAATAAAATGGAAATATGCTTGTGCAGAAAGTTTAAGGATGCCATGAAATGACCACTGAGAAAGTTTCTTGAATTTACCATTTATATTTATTTACTTATGAATTTATTAAGCAATTTAGGGTTGTAAGTTTAGGGAATTAAATAAATTAAATTACCAAGCAACATTGGACTTGAACTTGTTTTTCTAGTAGAGGAGAAATTTAGGAGTCGAACAAAATTAGTTTCATCATTTTTGGACTTTTATTTCTCAAGTTATTGAATTTTAAAGTTTAATCGAAGTTCACTGTTATTTACAAGAATGCCACCGAGTTTAAATTCCTCCCAGGCGCACGCGCACCTGCTCGGCGGCCGGCGACGACGAGCTTGGCCCAACGGCCGATCGGCAGCACAGCCGGGGCTCGTGTGCGACTCAGATGGCCTCCATGGCGAGGGGATCTCGAGGACGGGGTCGGAGGGAAGAGTGGCTCACCGGAGATCGCCGGCGACGACACGCGGCGGCAGGGGCAGCTCCGGCGGGGTCCACGCGAGGGTGCCGAGGGGGAGGTGGGCTGGGGTTTGGTTCAGGGATGGTTGGCGTCGAGGAATTCATCGAGGGGGAAGGCCGGAGGGGGATTCCCGTTAGCGGGGGGGGGGGGGGGGGGGGGGGGGTCGGATCCGGCGACGGCGACTCCGGCTTCGCGAATTCCGGCGAGAGCACTGCACGGGGAAGTGAGGGAATCAGAGGGGAGTGGGGTGTGGTCCTTGCGCATCGATTTGCAAAGAAAGGGGGAAGGGAGAAGCTGCCTAGGTAGAGCTCTGAGCGGCGGCGGTCATGGCGTGCAGAAACAGGGCGACGCTCGGTTTTCGCCGGAGAGGGAGAAAGAAGAGG
>CM064434.1:23221028-23231875 GCA_032690845.1 Eleusine coracana subsp. coracana
ACGACTCTTTCGTAGAATAACAGCGGAAGACACCATAACACCACAGGCAATTGATAGGGGGCACGCACGCCTAGTAGTAGTCTTCATCAATGTAGTCCATATTTCCATCTTCTGAGCAGCAGTTTATAGTATAACAACAAGGAGAAATAGCAAGCGTGAGCACATGCCGTACTCAGCAAGTGGGGGAAAATATGACATGCAAGCTTAATAGAAGAAAGGCTAACACAATGGTTCATTTACATAAATGAGCACGTACACCTAGTAGAAAAGCCATCCTATTTACTAGGCGAAAAGTTCTCCCAAGTTATCTCATCTGTCCAACACTACAGGTTAAACCACCTGTAGCCAACCATGGGTTAAGCTGCCCATAGGAAACCGCGCTACAGGTTACACCGCCTGTAGCAAACCATGGGTTAAACTGCCCATAGGAAACCACACTACAGGTTACACCACATGTAGCAAACCATGGGTTAAACCGCTCATATGAATCCATACTACAGGTTACATCGCCTGTAGCAAACCAAGGGTTACACCGCCCAAACCAAACTTGGCTACCCACCAAGTCCACCCATAAACCACCATCCTAAATGTGTGAGGATCCAGGCCGCTCATGACCGTGAGCACGGCTGTTATAACAATTTGACACTTTGCAGAGGTTGCACAACCAAGGGTTACACTGTCCAAATCAAACTTCTCTACCCACCAAGTCCACCCATAAACAACTTTCCTAAATGTGTGAGGATCCAGGCCGCTCATGATCGTGAGCATGGCTGTTATAACAGTTTGACACTCTGCAGAGGTTGCACAACTTTACCCACAGGTTGGTGATTTCATCACTATGCAGTGACTAGAGAGCCTCCATGTTGCCCAAATCACACTACCATAGGTGTGAGGCCAAGAGATCACCACAAGGTGCTTCAGAGCATTTCCCAGCTTGCAAACAGTCCACGCTAAGGTTTCACCACTGCGGAATTAAATCGTTCCTATAGAAGCCCCCTCTGGCATCGTGGCTAGGAGTAAACCATCCCTCGCCTGAGTCCAAGAGTAAACCGTCCCGTCCTCCTTCCTCGACTGCTCAGAGAACCGGGAAGACATCCCTTGCACTGTTTTCCTTGGTGGCCGCTCCAGAAACTACTCTTGTGATCCCAAGCAGGTACCACCACAATCCCACAGTACTATACCGAGTACACGTGCATACCCGCACCACCCTTGCCATCCTCCTGCTTGGATCACCTAGGTTCCATGTTGCTACGAAGGATTTCCCATCCCTCATGATCAATATGTTAAAATAAATCATTAGTCAAAATTAACATTAGACACTTCCATTCCTGACATAGCAAACTAAGCATGACGTACCCTTACTAATAAGCTACACCAGAACCCAGGCGACAAGGGATAATATGGAACATGATATGACACATGGGATTCAAAATTAACAAGCATGCATAGAGATAAAGAGAATATCAAACATAGGTTCAAAATGCATCAAGGACCCTTGCCTGGTTCCCTTGCTGCTGCTGCTCAAAGTCCTCTGGCTGGAGGTCCTGAAAGTTCTCCAACTGCTGGTCGTCTACTAACGTCACACCGGAAAGACAAGCATACAAACATACTAAGAAACAACACACTACACAGTAGCAACTACAATGAAAACTATACTAAGAAAAAGTACGCGTTGCTACGATCGCGTGAGAGCAAGAATTGCCTCAATCCGAGTTACGAGTAAAAAGTTATGAGTATTTGAAGTTCTAGGGGCTAAACTGCAAAAATAACCTAAATAGCACGGTCAAGGACCTATTTGTAATTATTTAAAAGTTTAGGGACTAAAGTGTAAAAAGTTAAGGACTAAATTGTAATTAATAAAAAGTTGAGGGGTGAAAGTGAAAAATTACAGGACCAAGATATAATTAAAAATAAGATCAGGGCCTAAAATGTAAAATAACAGAAAGGTATATTCTTTATAAAATATAAAATACTAAAATATAAAATGAAATAAGTTCGGGGGGTTTCTGAAAAATTATTAGGACCTAAACCTAATTTCCAGAAAGATTGGGGGCCTAATCATAAAATAAACAGAACATACTATTATTCAAAAATTAATTAATTTATTTATTAACTAATTAACTAAAAACCCGTGGACTAGGTCCACGGGGTCATGGACCGGCCGTTGACACGTGATCCACGGGTCCACTGTGGACCACCGACGGCGGCGGCCATTGCCGGCTCCCGAAGCTCGCGGCAGCGGCGCGTGGGGCGGTGCGGAGGCGGCACAACGGGGCGGCGAGGGGAGGGGGGCTCACTGAAGCAAGCGCGTCGCGGCGAGGTGGATGGAGCCGACACCTCGAAGCGATGGCGGCGGCGGCGGTGGAGCTCGGTGGCGGCGCGGTACGGCGGCGAGGCCCGACGAGACGGCGAAGCGGCAGGACGAGGGAAAAGGCTGTGTGGGGTGCGCGGGTCTCGCCCTATTTATAGGGGTGCAGACCCCTAAGCGGCCGGGCGCGCATGCCAAGGCGACAGCGACACTGGCGGCTAAGGTTTGTGGGGGCGCGTGTCGGCTGGGGTGGGCTGAGGCGCGGGGGCGGCTGGGCCGAGCGCTGCGCAGGGTGGGCCGAGCGGGCGAGCCGGGGTGGCTGGGCCGCGCAGGCCGAAGGAGGGAGGGAGGGGGAAGGAGAGTGGGCCGCGCAGGGGATTCTGGCCTAAGGCCGGGAGAGGGGGAAGTAGGCCTTAGGAAGGCTTTCGGCCCATGAGGGGAGAGGGAAGAGAGGAGAGAGGACTGGGCCGAGGAAGGGAATTTTGGCCTGAGGCCAGAAAGGGAGAGGGGATGGGGGGAAATTGGGCCAGGGAAATTTGGCCCATGGCCAGGTCTGGCTTTCTTTTTCTTTTCTCCAGTCTATTTTCTATTTCCAATAGCTATTTCCTAAATAAAATTCTAACACATATTCTACACGATTTAAAAATACTTTTGCACATAATAAAATCCTAATGCAACTATGGAAGCATGAATGCAACAAATCAAAGTTCTTAAAAATAACTTATATTTAAATGCCTTCTTTAGAAAGTAATTTATTTGCTAACAAAATATTAATAAATTAATTTATTTAAGAAAATTTTAAAGTATCCTAAATTTTGAAAAATCAGGGTGTTACAAACCTACCCCCTAAAAAGGAATCTCGTCCCGAGATTCGGACAGGATAGGAAAGAAAAGAAGGAAACTAGGCTCTCACTTTGTTGGGTGCATCCTTGCCTAACCTTTCCTTGTCGTGTGGCAATGCTGTTGTCACATATTCCACCTCTGCTCCATTAGGATAGGATGTATCAACTTGACAGCCTTTCTAGCACAGTCTATGATTCCCTTGTGCTTGGTTAACCAATCCATCCCGAGTATCAGATCTATACCCTTGGAATCCAAAACAATGAAACTCATAATATGTCTACCCCCCTTATGCTAGCACTTAATTTATGGCCTCCATGTGCTGCTTTCAATTGCCCTCCAGGTGAACTAACTATCATCTTATTCCTGAGCAAGGTGATGGGAATGTTGTACTTGGCCATGTATTTGGACGATATGAATGAATGTGATGCTCCAGAATCAAATAAAACTACAGCGGGGTTTGAGTTTATGAGCAACATACCAAGACCAACGTCTGGAGATTCCTGAGCATCTTCAAGAGCAACCTGGTTGACTCGACCTCTCGCATAGTTCTGCCTGGCTGCTGTCGGGGCAGAGTTTCCATTGCGGTTGGGTGTTGGGGCAACATCTTGGGTTGGAGGTTGGTGCATCTGCGGATTGGGGCATTGGTTAGCAAAATGACCCTTTTCTCCACACCTGTAGCAGTTCCTATTTGTCATTGGGGTTTGATTGCCATTAGTCCTCTGCTGAGTTTGAGCTGACGGGGGAGGCGTCTGAGAGTTAGGACGTTGAAACTGACATTGAGGGGTAACGAAACCCAGACCTGCAGGTTGAGTTCTGTGTTGTCCACTCTGTTGTCCATAATAGAATACGG
The DNA here is from genome assembly GCA_032690845.1 of Eleusine coracana subsp. coracana. Lineage (NCBI taxonomy): Eukaryota > Viridiplantae > Streptophyta > Magnoliopsida > Poales > Poaceae > Eleusine > Eleusine coracana. The sequence continues at coordinate 23,225,030 of CM064434.1, forward strand.
ATCCACCAAAAGATGATCCAAGGTGAGGCCTAGTGTTGCTGTCTCCTTGCGGACCTTGATGCTCTAGCTTGCGCTTGCCATCCATCTTCGATCTTTTGTTCTCCTGGACTAGAGCTTTATCCACCATCTCTTGAAAGTTCGCAAAGTTACAAGCCTCAAGTGCATAGGCGAGACCATCATTCAACCCATCAAGAAAACGCTCACACTTCTTCTCATCCGTGTCCACTTCTCCTTGGGCATACCTAGACAGCTCGGTGAAACGAGCAACATACTCACTCACGGTCATGGATCTCTGCTTCAGATCCTGGAACTCCTTCTTCTTCAGCCTTATTACCCCCTGAGGCACATGGTGCAACCTAAAGCTGTTCTGAAACTCATGCCAGTTGATACTACCAGGCTCCTCATTGGCAGCAGCATAAGCATCCCACCAATCAGCAGCGGGTCCAACAAACTGATGTGCGGCAAACAACACCTTCTCCCTGTTGTTGCATTGAGTGACTTGCAGCTTCTTGTCAATAGTCTTTAGCCAGTCATCTGCATCCATGGGCTCCACAGAGTGAGAGAAAGTTGGGGGCTTGGTCCGTTGGAAATCTCCAAGCTTGTCTCTAGGCGGGGGAGCAGCTCCTGGGACATTGTTGGGCTGTGGCTGCACCAGGGTCTGGTGCATGTTCTGGAGAAGTTGTGTCTGCATGGCCATGAATTGTTCCATGGAGATCCGCGGGGTTGGCTGCTCCTGTTCCTCATGGTTGTTGTTCATGTTGCGGTTCCCACCTCTCACCATCTGATGTAGGTCGGGATGCGATAAGCAAAAATGGGTGGAAGATATAGGTAAAGTGCAAGGATATGATAAGGTCAAGTAGGAAAAGAGGTGTGAAATAAAAAGATAGATAAAGAGATACCCCAATTAACTAATCTCTAATAAGGTAGAAGTAAAAGTATAGTATAAGGATGTGGTTGCAAGATAGGCCTTGCATCACATCGGCACTCATTACAAAAGATTCAAATCACACTCATCAGACCAATCAAACTAGCAAACCAACCAAAGAATGTGCAAACACTAAAATTCTCTCTCGCTACACTATTACATTTTATTTGACTCGATATAACTACTCGATGCCTATGAAGCCTCTCGGGGGTAAACTTCCTAATCCTCGTCCTGGTTGGGGATGACGTAAGCTGGTGGGGTACGACTAGCCATTCTGTGAGGTGGTGAGGAAGGAGTCACATCCTTTAGCTCTTCCTGCGAAGGTAGGTCCACATCATTCGGCAAACGTCACTTGAGCTGGCGAACTGTCTTCATTGCCTCCTCATATTTTTCCTGCCAAAACCCTAGTTCCTCCGTGGTTGAATCCAATTCCCTGGAAATCACCGTGGTAAGAGTGACTTGCTTCTAAAACTTCGTGTGTCCTTGTCCAGGTACAGGCTCTGCGTGAATGTAGGTGGATCCACTTGCGCGCTGAGGGAAATAAGCATACTTGGTATCTTCAAAATACTAGCGATAACGGGAGCGAATGACCATGCAAGCTTGACGAGCGGCATCACGAATCCCGACGGAGAAAGTCTTCCGTGGAGCAATGGCCTCATGAATCCTTTCCACCTCAAAAGTTCCTCTGAGCGGCCTTGGAGCAAAGATGTGAACTTGAACCTTCCATACAGGCTCAGAACCTTCATAGGTCACTTGGGTACCACAATACTCTAGTGGCTTCTCGTAACCTAACCGTTGTAGCATCTCCCAAAGCATGTGAGGTAACCTTCCAGCATTATTTCCCGCATCCTTGAAGAGTCGAGTGTCACGATAAGGTGGTGGACTCGGTGGTGGCACCATGTCTTGTTCAGCCTCTTCTGTCCCAAACTTTTCATCAGATCTGAGTGGGACAAGTGCTGGTGAAGGCCAAACACGTGGGTACTGGTCATATCTGTGGCAAGTCTTCTTGGTACGGGCCATCTAAGCAATTTTGAATAGGAAAGATGAATTAGCAAAAGGGTTTTGTAAGGCAAATGGTAAAATAAGACCAACAACAGAAGTGAATAAACAAGACTATAATTTTAAGCCAAAGAGTTTTGAAAATAGTTTGTAGTTTGCAAAATAGACCTTAGAACACGACCACTCTATCTAAGCTAGCGTCCTACGGTCGACACGGTTATGATACCACTTCTGTCACACCTAGTTTTAAGGACAAAACCAAGTGCTTATCATATGTGTGCCCAGGAATAAGTTTCACATATATCGACAGTAAAGTGAATAACAATATAACCAATGTCATTAATGAAGCGTACCATTATTACATAAATAATTGTCTTTAAAGACTAAGTACGACTCTTTCATAGAATAACAGCGGAACACACCATAACACCATAGGCAATCGACTCGGGGCACGCATGCCTAGTAGTAGTCTTCATCAATGTAGTCCATATTTCCATCTTCTGAGCAGCAGTTTATAGTACAACAACAAGGAGAAATAGCAAGGGTGAGCACATGCCAAACTCAGCAAGTGGGGGAAAATATGACATGTAAGCTTAATAGAAGAAAGGCTAACACAATGGTTCATTTGCATAAATGAGCACCTACACCTAGTAGAAAAGCCATCCTATTTACTATGTGAAAAGTTCTCCCAAGTTATCTCATCTGTCCAACACTACAGGTTAAACCACCTGTAGCCAACCATGGGTTAAACCGCCCATAGGAAACCACACTACAGGTTACACCGCCTGTAGCAAACCATGGGTTAAACCGCCCATAGGAAACCACACCACAGGTTACACCACCTGTAGCAAACCATGGGTTAAACCGCTCATATGAATCCACACTACAGGTTACACCGCCTGTAGCAAACCAAGGGTTACACCGCCCAAATCAATCTTGGCTACCCACCAAGTCCACCCATAAACCACCTTCCTAAATGTGTTAGGATCCAGGCTGCTCATGACCGTGAGCACGGCTGTTATAAAAGTTTGACACTCTACAGAGGTTGCACAACTTTACCCACAGGTTGGTGATTTCATCACTATGCAGTGACTAGAGAGTCTCCATGTTTCCCAAATCACACTACCATAGGTGTGAGGCCAAGAGATCACCACAAGGTCATTCAGAGCATTTCCTAGCTTGCAAACAATCCATGCTAAGGTTTCACCGCTGCGGAATTAAACCGTTCCTACAGAAGCCCCCTCTGGCGCTGTGGCTAGGAGTAAACCATCCATCGCCTGAGTCCGAGAGTAAACCGTCCCGTCCTCCTTCCTCGACTGCTCAGAGAACTAGGAAGACATCTCGATACTAAACCAAGCCTACCCATATCAGCCCTGTGCTTTGCGCTGTTTTCCTGGGTGGCCGCTCCACAAACTACTCTTGTGATCCCAAGCAGGTACCACCACAATCCCATAGTACTATATCGAGTGCACGTGCATACCTGGACCACCCTTGCCATCCTCCTGCTTGGGTCACCTAGGTTCCATGTTGCTACGAAGGATTTCCCATCCCTCATGATCATTATGTTAAAGTGAATCATTAGTCAAAATTAACATTATAGCCTTCCATTCCCGACATAGCAAACTAAGCATGACGTACCTTACTAATAAGCTACACCAGAACCCAGGCGACAAGGGATAATATGGAACACGATATGACACATGGGATTCAATATTAACAAGCATGCATAGAGGTAGGGAGAATATAAAACATAGGTTCAAAATGCATCAGGGACACTTGCCTGGTTCCCCTTACTGCTGCTGCTCAAAGTCCACTGGTTGGAGGTCCTGAAAGTTCTCCAACTGCTGGTCGTCTACTAACATCACACAGGAAAGACAAGCATACAAACATACAAAGAAACAACACACCACACAGTAGCAACTACAATGAAAACTATACTAAGAAAAAGTACGCGTTGCTACGATCGCGTGAGCGCAAGAATCGCCTCAATCCGAGTTACGAGTAAAAAGTTATGAGCATTTCAAGTTCTAGGGACTAAACTACAAAAATAACCTAAATAGCACGATCAAGGACTTATTTGTAATTGTGAAAAAGTTTGGGGACTAAAGTGTAAAAAGTTAAGGACTAAATTGTCATTAATAAAAAGTTGAGGGGTGAAAGTGAAAAATTACAGGACCAAAATATAATTAAAAATAAGTTCAGGGGTTAAAATGAAAAATAATAGAAACGTATATTCTTTCTAAAATTTCAAATAATAAAATATAAAATGAAATAAGTTCAGGGGGTTTCTGAAAAATTATTAGGACCTAAACCTAATTTCCAGAAAGATTGGGGGGCCTAATCGTAAAATAAGCAGAACATACTATAATTCAAAAATTAATTAATTTATTTATTAACTAATTAACTAAAAACCCGTGGACTAGGTCCACGGGGTCGTGGACCGGCCGTTGACCCGTGGTCCACGGGTCCACCGTGGACCACCGACGGCGGCGGCCATTGCCGGCTCCCGGAGCTCGCGGTAGCGGCGCGCGGGGCGGTGCGGAGGCGGCACAACGGGGCGGCGAGGGGAGGTGGGGGCTCACTGGAGCAAGCGCAGCGCGACGAGGTGGCCGGAGGCGGCACCTCAAAGCGATGGCGACGGCGGCGGCGGAGCTCGGTGGCGGTGCGGCACGGCGGCGAGGCACGGCGAGATGACGAAGCGGCGGGACGGGGGAAAAGGCGGCGTGGGGTGTATGGGTCCCGCCCTATTTATATGGGTGCGGACCCCTAGGCGGCCCGACACGCACGCCATGGTAGCAGCGGCGCTGGCGGCTAGGGTTTGCTGGGGGGCGCGCGGGCTGGGGTGGGATGAGGCGTGGGGGCGGCTGGGCTGAGCGCTGCGTGGGGTGGGCCGAGCGGGCGAGCCAGGGTGGCTGGGCCGCGCAGGCCAAAGGAGGGAGGGAGGGGGAAGGGGAGTGGGCCACGTAGGGGATTCTGGCCCAAGGCCGGGAGAGGGGGAAGTGGGCCTTAGGAAGGCTTTCGGCCCAGGAGGGGAGAGGGAAGAGAGGAGAGAGGACTGGGCCGGGGAAGGGAATTTCGGCCCGAGGCCAGAGATGGGGGGTAATTGGGCCAGGGAAATTTGGCCCACGGCCAGGTCTGGCTTTCTTTTTCTTTTCTCCAGTCTGTTTTCTATTTCCAATAGCTATTTCCTAAATAAAATTCTTAAACAGATTCTACACGATTTAAAAATACTTTTGCACATAATAAAATCCTAATGCAACTATGGAAGCATGAATGCAACAAATCAAAGTTTTTAAAAATGACTTATATTTAAATGCCTTCTTTAGAAAGTAATTTATATGCTAACAAAATACTAATAAATTAATTTATTTAAGAAAATTTTAAAGTATCCTAAATTTTGAAAAATCAGGGTGTTACAGTGGCATGTCCCTCCGGGACACTGCGCTGCAACGGCCTGCGGGCTCCCCATCCGACCCGTCTTGAAACACGGACCAAGGAGTCTGACATGCGTGTGAGTCAACGGGTTGTGAAACCTGGGATGCGCAAGGAAGCTGACGAGCGGGAGGCCCTAACGGGCTGCACTGCTGGCCGATCCTGATCTTTTGTGAAGGGTTTGAGTTAGAGCACACCTGTCGGGACCCGAAAGATGATGAACTATCTGTTGCTTGTTTTGATCTTACTCTAGCGACAGAGAGAAAGAGAGAGTATCTTTTGCTTGCTTTTATCTTACTCTAGAGGGAGAGAGAGAGTATCTTTTGCTTGTTTCGATCTTACTCTGGAGAAAGAGAGAGAGAGAGAGAGTATCTTCTGCTTGTTTTGATCTTACTCTAGAGAGAGAGAGAGAGTATCTTTTGCTTGTTTTGATCTTACTTTAGACAGAGAGAGAGAGAGTATCTTTTGCTTGCTTCGATCTTACTCTAAAAAGAGAGAGAGAGAGAGAGTATCTTTCGCTTGTTTTGATCTTACGAGAGAGAGAGAGAGAGAGAGAGAGAGTATCTTTTGCTTGTTTTGATCTTATTCTAGAGAGAGAGAGAGTATCTTTTGCTTGTTTCCATCTTACTCTAGAGAGAGAGTATCATTTGCTTGTTTTGATCTTACGAGAGAGAGGGAGAGAGAGAGTTTTGCTTGTTTTGATCTTACCCTAGAGAGAGAGAGAGAGAGAGAGTATCTTTTACTTGTTTTGATCTTACGAGAGAGAGACACACAGAGAGAGAGAGTATCTTTTGCTTGTTTCGATCTTACTCTAGAGAGAGAGAGAGAGAGAGTTTCTTTTGCTTGTTTCGATCTTACTCTAGAGAGAGAGGGAAAGAGAGTATCTTTGGCTTGTTTTGATCTTACTCTAGAGAGAGAGAGAGAGTATCTTTTGCTTGTTTTGATCTTACGAGAGAGAGAGAGAGTATCTTTTGCTTGTTTTGATCATACCAGAGAGAGAGAGAGTATCTTTGGCTTGTTTCGATCTTACTCTAGAGAGAGAGAGAGTATCTTTTGCTTATTTCCATCTTACTCTAGAGAGAGAGAGAGAGTATCTTTTGCTTGTTTCGATCTTACGAGAGAGAGAGAGAGAGAGAGAGAGTGAGAGTATCTTTTGCTTGTTTCCATCTTACTCTAGAGAGAAAGAGAGAGAGTATCGTTTGCTTGTTTCGATCTTACGAGAGAGAGAGAGAGAGAGAGTATGTTTTGCTTGTTTCGATCTTACTCTAGAGAGAGAGAGAGAGTATCTTTTGCTTGTTTTGATCTTACTAGAGAGAGAGAGAGAGAGAGAGAGTATCTTTGGCTTGTTTCAATCTTACTCTAAAGAGAGAGAGAGAGAGAGAGAGAGAGAGAGAGTATCTTTGGCTTGTTTCGATCTTACGTTAGAAAGAGGGAGAGAGAGAGAGAGAGTACCTTTTGCTTGTTTCCATCTTACTCTAGAGAGAGAGCGA
>CM064434.1:23241875-23264375 GCA_032690845.1 Eleusine coracana subsp. coracana
CAATCTTACTCTAGAGAGAGAGAGAGTATCTTTTGCTTGTTTCCATCTTACTCTAGAGAGAGAGTATCTTTTGCTTGTTTCGATCATACTAGAGAGAGAGAGAGAGAGTATGTTTTGCTTGTTTCGATCTTACTCTAGAGAGAGACAGAGTATCTTTTGCTTGTTTCGATCTTACTCTAGAGAGAGAGAGAGTACCTTTTGCTTGTTTCCATCTTACTCTAGAAAGAGAGAGAGAGAGTATCTTTTGCTTATTTTGATCTTACTCTAGAAAGAGAGAGAGAGAGTATCTGTTGCTTGTTTCGATCTTACTCTAGAGAGAGAGAGAAAGAGAGAGTATCTTTTGCTTGCTTCTATCTTACTCTAGATGGAGAGAGAGAGAGTATCTTTTGCTTGTTTCGATCTTACTCTAGAGAAAGAGAGAGAGAGAGGGAGAGAGAGAGTATCTCTTGCTTGTTTTGATCTTACTCTAGAGAGATAGAGAGAGAGAGAGAGTATCTTTTGCTTGTTTAGATCTTACGTTAGAGAAAGAGAGAGAGAGAGAGAGAGTACCTTTTGCTTGCTTCGATCTTACTCTAGAAAGAGAGAGAGAGAGAGAGAGTTTCTTTCGCTTGGTTTGATCTTACGAGAAAGAGAGAGAGAGTATCTTTTGCTTGTTTTGATCTTATTCTAGAGAGAGAGAGAGAGAGTATGTTTTGCTTGTTTTGATCTTACTCTAGAGAGAGAGAGGGTATCTTTTGCTTGTTTCGATCTAACGAGAGAGAGAGAGGGAGTATCTTTTGCTTGTTTCCATCTTACTTTATAAAGAGAGAGAGAGAGTATCTTTTGCTTGTTTTGATGTTACTCGAGAGAGTATCTTTTGCTTGTTTCGATCTTACGAGAGAGAGAGAGAGAGAGAGAGAGAGAGTATGTTTTGCTTGTTTTAATCTTACGAGAGAGAGAGAGAGAGTATCTTTTGCTTGTTTCGATCTTACTCTATAGACTGAGAGAGAGAGAGAGTATCTTTTGCTTGTTTTGACATTACTCTAGAGAGTGAGAGAGTATCTTTTGCTTGTTTCAGTCTTACTCTTGAGAATAAGAGAGAGAGAGAGTATCTTTTGCTTTTTTGGATCTTACTCTATATATATATAGAGAGAGAATCTTTTGCTTGTTTCCATCTTACCCTAGAGAGAGAGAGAGAGTTTGTTTTGCTTGTTTCCATCTTACTCTAGAGAGAGAGAGTATTGTTTGCTTGTTTTGATCTTACTCTAGAGAGAGAGAGAGAGAGTATCTTTTGCTTGTTTCCATCATACTAGAGAGAGAGAGAGAGAGAGTATGTTTTGCTTGTTTCGATCTTACTCTAGAGAGAGACAGAGTATCTTTTGCTTGTTTCGATCTTACTCTAGAGAGAGAGAGAGTACCTTTTGCTTGTTTCCATCTTACTCTAGAGAGAGAGAGAGTATCTTTTGCTTATTTTTATGTTACTCTAGAAAGAGAGAGAGAGAGAGAGAGTATCTGTTGCTTGTTTCGATCTTACTCTAGAGAGAGAGAGAAAGAGAGAGTATCTTTTGCTTGCTTCTATCTTACTCTAGAGGGAGAGAGAGAGAGTATCTTTTGCTTGTTTCGATCTTACTCTAGAGAAAGAGAGAGAGAGAGGGAGAGAGAGAGTATCTCTTGCTTGTTTGGATCTTACTCTAGAGAGATAGAGAGAGAGAGAGTCTCTTTTGCTTGTTTAGATCTTACGTAAGAGAAAGAGAGAGAGAGAGAGAGAGTACCTTTTGCTTGCTTCGATCTTACTCTAGAAAGAGAGAGAGAGAGAGAGAGAGAGAGTTTCTTTCGCTTGTTTTGATCTTACGAGAAAGAGAGAGAGAGTATCTTTTGCTTGTTTTGATCTTATTCTAGAGAGAGAGAGAGAGAGTATGTTTTGCTTGTTTTGATCTTACTCTAGAGAGAGAGAGGGTATCTTTTGCTTGTTTCGATCTAACGAGAGAGAGAGAGAGAGGGAGTATCTTTTGCTTGTTTCCATCTTACTTTATAAAGAGAGAGAGAGAGTATCTTTTGCTTGTTTTGATCTTACTCGAGAGAGTATCTTTTGCTTGTTTCGATCTTACGAGAGAGAGAGAGAGAGAGAGTATGTTTTGCTTGCTTTAATCTTACGAGAGAGAGAGAGAGAGAGTATCTTTTGCTTGTTTCGATCTTACTCTATAGAGTGAGAGAGAGAGAGAGTATCTTTTGCTTGTTTCGACATTACTCTAGAGAGTGAGAGAGTATCTTTTGCTTGTTTCAGTCTTACTCTAGAGAATAAGAGAGAGAGAGAGTATCTTTTGCTTTTTTGGATCTTACTCTATAGAGAGAGAGAGAGAGAGAATCTTTTGCTTGTTTCCATCTTACCCTAGAGAGAGAGAGAGAGTTTGTTTTGCTTGTTTCGATCTTACTCTAGAGAGAGAGAGAGAGAGAGGGAGAGAGAGAGAGAGAGGGAGAGAGAGAGAGAGAGAGTATGTTTTGCTTGTTTCGATCTTACTCTAGAGAGAGAGAGAGTATGTTTTGCATGTTTTGATCTTACTCTAGAGAGAGAGAGTATCTTTTGCTTGTTTCGATCTTACTAGAGAGAGAGAGAGAGAGAGAGAGAGAGTATCTTTTGCTTGTTTCGATCTTACTCTAGAGAGTGAGAGAGGGAGAGTATCTTTTGCTTGTTTCGACATTACTCTAGAGAGCGAGAGAGTATCTTTTGCTTGTTTCAATCTTACTCTAGAGAATAAGAGAGAGAGGGTATCTTTTGCTGGTTTCGATCTTACTCTAGAGAGAGAGAGTATCTTTTGCTTGTTTCCATCTTACCCTAGAGAGAGAGAGAGGGAGTATCTTTCGCTTGTTTCGATCTTACGAGAGAGAGAGAGAGAGAGAGTATCTTTTGCTTGTTTCGATCTTATTCTAGAGAGAGAGAGAGAGAGAGAGAGAGAGCGAGAGAGTATCTTTTGCTTGTTTCCATCTTACTCTAGAGAGAGAGAGAGTATCGTTTGCTTGTTTTGATCTTACTCTAGAGAGTGAGAGAGAGACAGAGTATCTTTTGCTTGTTTCGATCTTACTTTAGAGAGAGAGAGTATCTTTTGCTTGCTTCGATCTTACTCCAGAAAGAGAGAGAGAGAGAGAGAGAGTATCTTTTGCTTGTTTTGATCTTACTCTAGAGAGAGAGAGAGAGGGAGCATCTTTTGCTTGTTTCGATCTTACTTTAGAGAGAGAGAGAGAGAGTATCTTTTGCTTGCTTCGATCTTACTCCAGAAAGAGAGAGAGAGAGAGAGAGTATCTTCCACTTGTTTCGATCTTACGAGAGAGAGAGAGAGAGGGAGTATCTTTTGCTTGTTTCGGTCTTATTCTAGACAGAGAGAGAGAGAGAGAGAGAGTATCTCTTGCTTGTTTCCATCTTACTCTAGAGAGAGAGAGAGTATCGTTTGCTTGTTTCGATCTTACTCGAGAGAGAGAGAGAGTATGTTTTGCTTGTTTTGATCTTACTCTAGAGAGAGACAGAGAGAGTATCTTTTTCTTGTTTCAATCTTACTTTAGAAAGAGAGAGAGAGACAAAGTGAGAGAGTATCTTTTGCTTGCTTCGATCTTACTCTAGAAAGAGAGAGAGAGAGTATCTTTCGCTTGTTTCGATCTTACGAGAGAGAGAGAGAGAGAGTATCTTTTGCTTGTTTTGATCTTATTCCAGAGAGAGAGAGAGAGAGCAAGAGAGAGTATCTTTTGCTTGTTTCCATCTTACTCTAGAGAGAGAAAGAGTATAATTTGCTTGTTTCAATCTTACGAGAGAGATAGTGTGTTTTGCTTGTTTCGATCTTACCCTAGAGAGAGAGAGAGTATCTTTTGCTTGTTTCGATCCTACTCTAGAGAGAGAGAGAGAGCAAGACAGTTTCTTTTGCTTGTTTTGATCTTACTCTAGAGAGAGAGAGAGAGAGAGAGAATATCTTTTGCTTCTTTCGATCTTACTCTAGAGAGAGAGAGAGTATCTTTTGCTTGTTTCCATTTTACTCTGGAGAGAGAGAGAGTATCTTTTGCTTGTTTTGATCTTACGAGAGAGAGAGAGAGAGAGAGAGAGAGAGAGAGTATCTTTTGCTTGTTTTGATCATACGAGAGAGAGAGAGAGAGAGAGAGAGAGAATCTTTGGCTTGTTTCGATCTTACTCTAGAGAGAGAGAGAGTATCTTTTGCTTGTTTCGATCATACTAGAGAGAGAGAGAGAGAGAGAGAGAGAGAGAGAGTATGTTTTGCTTGTTCCGATCTTACTCTAGAGAGAGTCAGAGTATCTTTTGCTTGTTTCGATCTTACTCTAGAGAGAGAGAGAGTACCTTTTTCTTGTTTCCATGTTACTCTAGAGAGAGAGTGACACAGCTACGGTGAGTCTAGCTAGCTGCTAAGACATGAATATAGCTAAAGAGCAATACATCATAGCAACATGTATCCATAGCATAAATAAATTTCAGAAACTTAACCACAACTTTACTACTTAACATATCATGGCCGCTGCTCGAACAAGAGGTACTCATAACCGCGAGGGACGGCAATTCGAATTGATTTACATCCTGCAGGGAAAACCCAAATACATGACATACGCATCCTTTGAGAACACGTATGGCCACCGTTCACAAGATTGCTATAAAGTCGATCCGGGACCATCGATCCCGAGTACACGTCCTCCCCGTGATATAGTACTTCGTATCCGAGGCTTAACCCATGCACTCTCCAGCGGTCCTCAAACCCGTGCAACCACCGTGGTGTTCACATCACCTCTGGATCGATGAGTATGGCCATCCAACAATACGGCACCCAAGTTACTAGGTTTACCAATTCCCATATTAAAGGTATGCACTTGGTACAGTTCAATACTTGTCCGCGGAGTTGCAACGATAGGTGCTCCATTTTTATCAAGTTCATCAACCAATTGAATCATAGTTGAATCTATAACCTACCGTTGACTCCACTAGTTTAAGCATAGCATTTGCTAACGGAAAAGCTTACTAACATACTACTCATAGGTCAGTGCTGGAGTATGCAAGTGGGTTTCATCCAAGTCCTACACTTAATGCACAATACAATCTTCCTAACTTGTAATAAGTAAAAAGGACTCGAGTGATAAAATGGGTTATGCACCGGGGCTTGCCTTGGGTGTGATCGTAGTTAGCGTCGTCACCAAAGTACACTTCAGCTCCTTGCTGGTCCGGTGTGATCTCCTCGGTCTCAATTCCTATATGGAATGGACATGCATCAATGCTAAGGAATACACAAGGTTTCATGGAGTTTTCTTAACTAAGATGGAATGCATGGCATGAAGATTCATGGCACTTCCTCAGCAAATAAAAATTTATGACTAATCATTTATTCATGAATGTGTGCACACCTAAGTATGACATGGTAACTACTAAATTTTTGAAGGGGACAAACTTCTAATTACTAGAATGCAACTTTTACTTATCACAATCTTAGTGTAAGTCTACTTTAACATGAGCATGGCCTAGGTGTTGCTTAAATGACCTCACATGCTGAGGGGGATATGACAATGTAGTACTTAGGGTCAAATTTCAGAAAGTTCATTTTTGAGCCACTTAGCTAAAGTGACCATGTGCAAACTAACACTAGACCTAGACATGGCATTTTTAATTTCATCACTAGTTCTAGCTCATATAGTTAATCAAGAACCAAAGCATAGAACTGAAACATGAGAATTTCTACTGAAATGTGAAGTTGAGGTATTTTCCATGGACTTTCAGAAAATAACTTATTCCTACTTTCATTAACTATACACATGAAGTAACATTTATATGAAGAAATTCCCAGTTAATTAACAACTGCTCAATTTCGACAGAGAATTTATACATAGGTAGCTTAAACTTTTTCATGGGATTTTACACAAGTGTGCAAGTGCATAAGGAACAGAAATTCCAAATTTCATGAATAAATTCCTAGCCAATAATTTATATAAATTCAATTACTGAAAATGAGGATTATGCAATAATACTGAAAATATGCATAAAAATGGAAATTTGCTTTTGCAGAAAGTTTAAGGATGCCCTGAAATGCTTACTGAGCAAATTTCATGAATTTACCGTTTACACATAATTACTTATGAATTTATTAAGCAAATTAGGGTTGTGACTTTGATGGATTAAATAAATTAATTTACTGAATAAACTTTGACTTGATCCTGGTTTTCTGGCAGAGCAAGATTTTAGGAGTTGAAAAAATTAATTTCACAATTTTTGGCCTTGTATTTCTCGAGATATTGAATTTTGAAGTTTATTCAAAGTTCACTCCTATTTACAAATCTACCACTGGCCGATTTCAAATTCCCCCGCGCGCGCGCGGCGGCGTGGCTCTGCTGGCTTGCCGGTGGTGATCGGCGGCGAGGCTCAGGACTCGGTGCTGCCCTACGTGATCAGTGGCCCAAGGCGGTCACATGGGTGGTGGTGGCCAGAGCGGGGGCTGCCGGAGCTCTGCCGGCGACGAGCGGCGGCGAAGCTCGACGGCGGCAGGCACGCCCAGAGATGGAATCAGCAAGGGGGAAGGTCCAGAAGCATCACCTGGGTGCCGCGGTGCTCGTCGACGCGTTGGCTGGAGTTGGGGTGGCCGGGAGGGTGGTCGTCGCCGTGAGCCCTCTCCGAGCGGTGGCCGGCGACGGCTCGGGTTCTCCAGATTCCGGTGACGTCTCTGCACGGGTGAGGGAGGGGATCAGTAGGTTGCGAGAGCACTCCCTGGCACGTTGATTTGTGACAGAAAGAGGAAGGAGGGGACTGCCTAGTCAGGGCCGGACGCGGTGGCGCTCAGGCGACCCGAAGCAGGGGAGCTCGCCGGGTTTCCTTGCGGCAGAGGAGGAAGACGGCGGTAGCAACGCTGCGCAGCCTTGCAGGAGCGCCTGGGGCGTGCGAGAGTGTTTGCGAGCAGAGAGGGAGGGGAATGGGGTGGTTGAGCCGCTGCTGGCCCTTTTTCCTTGGCCTGCGGAAGAGAGAACCGAGAGAGGGAGAGAGAGCGGGCGGCGAGCTGTCGGGCAGGGAGTGGCTCCTCCGGCGGGGCTTCAATGCTGGCCGGTGGCACAAGCGCGGTTCGGCGGAGCAGTGGCCGGGATGGGTCTACAGGAACCGACGATGGCTTGTACGGTGCCATCGGTGTCGAATGGAGACTAGCCGGAGAGAGAAGAAGAGAGAAGGGGCGTGTTGACCCGGCTTGACTTGAGCCAGGACTCGGGTTTGATATAATTCTCCACGTTACCTTGCTCCAAACTGGACACCAATTTTTGTGTGGACTCAGGAAAACATGTGCTCCAACTTTTCTTTTGGGAGCACCAGCTGAAATGGCGTTGATAAATTATGAAAATTCCAAACCCGAAATACACTTTTCTGACTTTAGGGGAATTTTTAAGGGTATTAAATGGTTACCAAAAAATCTGAAAACATTATAAAAATTCTCTTTTAATGTGGCCATTTAGAATATGCAAAAATATTGGGGTACTTCCATGGGTTTTGGTAATGTTTCTGGATGACCTATATTTGAATATTCTGTAATTTAATTAAGTAGGTTTCCTCCTTTTTATTCTTTGGCACATGGATTAATTATACTCTTGCTTAGCCCTTAATTGATGTTAGGTTTAGCTAACTTCATTTTGTGACATGGGATGTCGCACCCCGACTCTTGTATCATTTGCAAACTGCAAATAATGCAAGAGTCCAAAACAAGAATAGTCGTGTTGGCTCTCTTTAATGAAAAATCACTCAAATCATCAAATCTGAGTGATAAATAACTCAGTAGAATGACATCAATCATTACCAAGTGATAAATGACAGTCGAGTAACTTCAATCACTGGTGAGTGGTAGATGACTCAAACCAATGACTTCAATCATTGTTGAGTACTATATGATATACTCGACCGACTTCAATCACATCCGAGTGAACGTAAGCTTATGACATCAATCATAGCCAAATAACATAGTTTTTGGCCGAGTGGCCGATGAGTGATTTATGAATCAAACAGGTGACTTCAATCACAGCCGAATGATTATGTTCTAAACGGGCGACTTCAATCACAGCCAAATGAACAAGGCTTTATGACATCAATCGTAGCCAAGTACTAAGTTACCATGACTTCAATCATGATTAAGCAACCTTTCCTTAAGAATTGTAATCACTCATATCTTTGAGCTTTATTTTCACTATTATAGACTGACTTCAATCAGCCGAGTGATGCTCAATATTTCGCATATATGACCATCAAGTCATAGTGACATGATCATTAAATCATGGTTTAAATGATTATGGCATCAACCACTTATGATAATGCACTTGTCATCAAAGAAGCACATTTGATAGAGTGACCATCAAGCCACTGTTATATGATCATCAAATCATATATTTATGTATTATGGCATCAACCATAAAGTGCCTCTCTTCAAAGAAGCCCCCGAGACGATCGTCATTATGAGTGTCGGTCGCGCTCAACTCAGAATATCATGTATGAGTGGCAGCGCTTCTTAACTCATGACGATAAGATTGAGTGAAGAAGACAGTCAAGGTTGTTGTAGCTGCAGACCGCTGATGAAGTAGGAATCACTCGAAATTGCGATGACCGAGTGAAGCCGACAATCTGACATGTGGCCGACCGATGGTGCCGGTCAGATATTATGTGGCAGACCGATAACAGCAGTCGGAGCTGGTGGAGCCGACCGGTGAAAACAGTTGGAGCTATAAGCCGATCGATGAAGATGATCGCGGCGTGGCCGACCGATGAGAGCGGTTGGAGTTGTAGGCCGACCGATGAGAACGGTGGAAGATGTAAGCTGACTGATGAAGGCGAGGAAAATCACTCTGTGCCGAGTGGTGTATCCGCCTATTTGTCATAAATGTTCTAGACAATAAAGAAAATTAAAATGATTAGTTATAATTAACATTTGTTTGTTTGGAAACTTATTTTTATAAGCCCAACAAATCAGTCGACTAAAACGTCAAGTCTTTATCCATTTTTCTCCTTTAGGTAGACCGACTGGCGCATAGCAGCGTATTCGCACGTTAGCAACCAAACTGCTCCACCATAGGATACTTAGAACAAAATATAAAGAGCTCGGAGCTTGGTCTGCCACAACAATATCGGTCATAATTTACTCTTGCGTAGCGATCAGAACCAATCAACACATGACCTCTCGCAACTTTGGCTCTGGGTTTAGTGTAGTGGCAGTCTGTCGCGTAGCAAAAAAGTTTCATGACTTAGTCGCTAGTTGGCGTAAGACCAAAAAATAAGACCAAATTGCAAATAAAATGCAATATATCGGTCGAGGCAGAAGCCAAAAAAGGTGAAACTAGAATAGACAACATGGATCATATGGTGTCAAGGATGAAGCACTACTGAAAGGCCATCGACCGACATGTGTACTGCTAGATTCACAAAAAAGTGGGAGAATACGTGTATAGATACACAAATAGCCCCCTGGCTCGATTGTTTAATGCGAAGGATTAAAGAACCGAGGCAATAAAAAGATGAATAAAGTCACAAATAAGAGCACTAATTTAAAAAGCCCAACTTTACTCATAAAAAAACCAACAACCTTCTGCTTAGAAAATAGAGATAAATGGCCGTGGGAAAAATACTATGAAGGATAAGTCCAAAACCACAAAAGTAAATCGAGAAAGTATAAAGATACTTAGCTTTGTTATTCGGCGAATTGAACATGAGAGCCCGAGCATGTTGATGTAGTTGGCGAGTGGTCGAATGTCGAAGTCGAGCCATCATGTCGCTGGATCATCAAAGCTTGGAGTGGTTGACCGAGACACCGAATCATTGAAGGTGTGGTCGAGTGGTAGAGTGACCAAAGCGTCATGTCCTTGCAAGCGTCATCGATTAGCCGAGTGGATGAAAACCCAAAGTGCCAAGTAATTGGTGGCGTTGCTGAGTAACTGAGTAGCCGTCGAGTCATAGTGTTGCAGCGATATCACCGAGTGACTGAGTCGAGGCGATGTCGCCGAGTGACTGAATCGAGGCGATGTCGCCAAGTGACCTAGTTGCGCTGAGTCATCAAAGACGTCTTCGAGCGGCCGAGTGGCCAGGTGAAGGCAGAGTAGCCCCCGGGCATGTACATGTGGCCGTGAGCAGTCGAACCATCGAGTCGCGGCGATGTCACCGAGTTGTCAGAATCCGCCGAAGTATCGAGTTGTTAGAAGCATCGATGTAATGGATGATGTCGCCGAATAGCGGTCGTCCTCGTTGAAGGTGTCATCTTGATGAAGATGTGATGATTTGTGCGATGGCATGATGCTTCAACATCGGTCTTCTCGCGATTGGATCTTGAAGAAGAAATCTTTCGAAAACGCGGTGAATCGTGCGCTTCAACGTCGGTCTGCTCGCGATGAAATCTTGAAGTAGTAGATTGAAACCCCCGATCTCGACGAGCTGATCGCCACACTAGCCCCTTCCTGGCGCGCAAACTGTCGAGACTTAATCTCAGCAATAGACATAGGGTGGTTCATCTATGTGGATTTATATATAGGACAGGGGTATGCGTGAGATCGAGAGACGATGGTAACACAAGATGCCGATGTAGACAGGTTCGGGCCTCCC
The DNA here is from genome assembly GCA_032690845.1 of Eleusine coracana subsp. coracana. Taxonomy (NCBI): domain Eukaryota; kingdom Viridiplantae; phylum Streptophyta; class Magnoliopsida; order Poales; family Poaceae; genus Eleusine; species Eleusine coracana. Next base: position 23,252,440 of record CM064434.1, read on the forward strand.
GAAGGATAATAACACTACGTCCTGTGTTCAGTGGGTATTTGTATTGATATGTCTAGATCTAAAGATCTAGACAAGAAGGGTAGACCTAGACCTAGACAATGTCTAGTTATGTCTAATCTATGTCCCGTGCGGGATCTATCTAATTGATCTTATCTATTTGAGGAGGACCCCTACCCCTCCTTATATATCCGGGGGGACAGGGTTACATGGCGGAGTCCTAGTCAATCTACTGTGCTTATTCTAGTAGGAGTCTACTTTGCTTTCCTTATCTATGAGGTACCCCAATGGTATGTATCATCGACAGAAGGCTACAGGGACCCTGGAGGAAAACTGCCCGGTGCATGCAGGCAGCTTCACCAGCCTGGGGTTTGATTTTCTCAGCCTGGATTTGGATTTGATTGTTTAGGCCAGGCAGCAACTCCTAGCAAAAAAGCACATAGACTACTACTCATATGTCAACTGGCGTGGATATACCATCTAGAGCTGCCATGGCATTTTAGGTGGAAGCGTGTCTGCCTCTTGTCACAACACGTGGTGCATTCTCTGGCACTCATGTGCGGATGTGCCTTGATATTTTAGCTACATATCTATCTATCTATCTTCTATTCTCTTCTTATTTGAAAGTCAAAAGAAGCCACAATATTTGCTCTCAAGACCATGGAATTACCACGTTAATCTAAGAAAGAGAAGACATAGATTGTCAGATTTTATGAAAATTTAATGATCTAGATTAATAAGAGATATGCGTCAAATACAACTTAAGATATTATTAAAAAAATAATTAGTAATAACAAAACATAATTCTAATTCTTCTTACAAATTCAGAAGAAAACCACCATAATAAAGACTTAATACCAAATACAACTCATAACTAGCAAATAGAAAAGAGATAATATGGTGCATTAATAAAAAATATTAATAAAGATCTGGCCTTGCGTTCATAGCAGCATAGTGAAAGTCCACCAAGCGTGACGAGTTGAAGATTAATCAAAATTTTGTATGTATCAAAAAATGACTTATGGGGTGGTTTTTGCAATTAACCCAACTTTTATCTATCACTAGTCATATGCGTTGCTATGATAAAAAAATAAAATGATGAAGAATGATTGACAAAACATTTTAGTGCATAAGCAAAATTGATATCTTCCATAAGTTGAGGATGTCACCGCATTTTTGATAAGTTGAGGATGTTCTATTTTAGTATTTTTTTGAGGTCCTTGATGCCTCATTCACAGATGCCCCAGTTATACAATTGGCGGTGCCTCTTTTTCGTGCCTTTATTTTCTATTTGTTTTACTGGGTATTAACCATTATCTCCCCTGTAGTGTCTAATTAGGCCGCTCCAAGTCTGATTTTGTCACTCCCGTGATAAATTAGAATCGCCTGATGCAGATCTTTGCTAGCGCCACTGCAAAAGTGTTCTTGTTATAGCAAAACAATTTTGGAATGGAAGCGAGACATAAATGTTTAAAGTGAGACATTCTTGCTGTGGGTTGATGGGACCGACATGTCGGCACGTTCTCCAGTAGGGGTGGTGCGACTACCACCACCATACAAGCCACCAACTCAGAATTTTAGTATAGTAGACATGTACCCATTTGTGACTTAACGATGCAGTTTTATTTTGTTCTCTATCCATTGAAGTCCTTATGTACTATTTGTCACATGTGCTTGTTCAAGTATAACATCTCATTTCATATGGCCTACTGATATGTGGATTCCAGAAGGATTCATCGCAAAAAAGTTTGGAAATATTGTAGATAGGTGGTATTTTAAATGGAATTAAACGTTAGCGCCACCCTCGCTAATCGAAGCGCCCGTGAAGAGCCATGCTCAGGAATTAAAAGGCCGCCCTCTCTAATCGAAATGCCAGTGCCGCCCTATGGAGGGAGTCATAATTAAGGCACACTTTATCACATGAAAAATCAGCTCAACTATTTATCACATGAAATGTTTATGATAAAAGGATACAGGAACAAATATCATGATTTTTTTACGTCATTTGAATTTTATGTGATTTAAATACTACTCAACACGACATTCAAATTAACATTTTGTGAATACGATTTTTAAAATTTTATATCAACCACTACAAAAGGCCTTATACTAGCCTCAATATCATGAATATAATTTTTTAATTTTTTAATTTTATTATGTTATGCACTTGCAGTTCAAATTTAACTTAGACCAAAAAAATCTTTTAAATGAAATATAATTTGCAAAAATAGTAAACAGAAGAATGCCCCAAATTGGAATATAGGGTACCAAACATATGAGTTGAGTGAAGAAAAAGATTAAGATGAATTAGAGAAGTTTTTTTTTCTTATTTGCCGTGTGCCAATCCTTAGCACACAGCAAATAATGGTTTGTCGTGTCTGTGGAATGGCACACGGCAAAGGACCTTTTCACCGTGTGTTGGATTAAAAGCACACAGCGAAGAAAAAGAAGCCACCACATTCACTCTCAAGACCATGGAATAACCATGTTAATCTAAGATAAGACATAGACCGTCGGATTTTATGAAGATTAAATAATCAAGATTTAATAAGAGATATGCATCAAATATAACTCAAGATATTATTAAAAATTAATTAATAATAACAAAACACAATTCTGATGATTCTTACAAATTAAGAAGCAAGCAACAATAATAAAGACTTCATACCAAATACAACTCATAACTAGCAAATAGAAAAGAGATAAGATGGTGCATTAATGAAAAATACTAATAAAGAGTTGGCCTTGCGTTCATAGCTAGCGTGTTGAGTTAAAGTCCACCAAGCGTGACGAGTTAAAGATGAAACTTTCAAAATTTTGTATCTATCAGAAAATTACTTATGTGTGGGAGTTTCAAACTCCAACTGACTTATGGGATGGTTTTTGCAATTAACCCAACTTTTATCTATCACTAGCCATATGCCCGTGCGTTACTACGATAAAAAAAATAAAATGACGAAGAATGATTGACAAAACATTTTAGTGCATAAGCAAAATTGATATCTTCCATAAGTTGAGGATGTCACCGCATTTTCCATAAGTTGAGGATGTTCTATTTTAGTAATTTTTCGAGGTCCTCGATGCCTCATTCGCCGATGCCCTAGTTCTGTAATCGGCGGTGCCTCTTTTTTGTGTTTTTTTTCTCTTTGTTTCACTGGGTATTAACCATTATCTCCTCTGTAGTGTCTAATTAGGCCGCCCCCAAGCCTGATTTTGTCACCCCCATGATGAATCGAACTCACCTGGTGCAGATCTTTGCTAGTGCCACTGTATAAGTGTTCTTGTTGTAGCAAGACAATTTTGGAATGGAAGCGAGACATAAATGTTCAAAGTGAGACATTCTTGTTGTGGGGTTGATGGAACCCACATGTCGGCATGTTTTTGAGTAGGGGTTATGCGACGACCACCACCATACAAGCCACCAAGTCAGAATTCTAATATAGTAGACATGTACTGTGGGATACTTGCCTTACGGGTATCCTCATACAAGACTAAGTCGGTAGCCGACCGGGTATTTCATCAACAAGGAAGCCGACCAACTCAACTTGGAGCGAGGCATGTAGAGATAGACTTTCTATATAAACCTTAAGGGGTTACGACTAGGACTCTTCATGTACCCCTCGTGCCGACTAGATATATAAGGCGACAGGGTACCCCTCATCAAGGGACAAGTAGACAAAAGTTCACAAGTCTCAGAACATCAATACAATACCACAGAACACAAGGCGTAGGGTTTTTACTCTCATCGAGAGGGCCCGAACCTGTATAACTCGGTGTCTTGTGTAACCATCGTAGTTCTTAGTCTCGACGTAGCCCTATACATTTTACTGTCGATCTCAAGCTTCAACAGTTGGCGCGCCAGGTAGGGGACAAGGCTCGCCGGGATTCTCCATCGACTACGATGGCCAAAATTCCCATCATCCAGTGCTCATCGGACTTCAAGATCTCCTTCAGATCGCTCAACTTTGCAGTCGGTGACATCGGAGCCCAAGGTCTAGAAAACCACAGATCCAACTCGGCCGCAGCCGTCTCTATGGCGCGATCACCGAGTTCTTCTCGCATGATCCCCGCGCTGGTCCCACTTGGATCTGTGGAAGAAGATCCTTCCTTCGGGAATGATTCAAAATTGGATCGGTCTTTTGATGAGGACTCGGTCGGATCCGCTTACCCATATCCCCATACTGTCAACATGGTGGATATAGCAGATCCCACGGATGGAGACCAGGTTGGTGACCAAAATGGTGAGCATGAAGAAAATCCCGTTGATGGCCACCCGAATCAACTGGCCGAAGCAGGTGAACAGGAGGAGGACCCTCCAGCTGATGACTTATCGGTCGGTCACCGCCGTTGACCAAGAGGGTCGCACGGTTCATGCAATGCATACCGACTAGATCTCGGTCCAGAACTCGAAGTGGATGGCGTCAAGGTCTACCACACCCCTCAGAATAACATCACAGGGGCCAAAACTTTGCTCGACACTCTAATGGTCGACGCGAATTATTAGACCCCCGCGATGCAGAAGGCGGTGGCTATGCTTAAGGTAGCTGCGGCTCAAGAGGCCGCAAAATCTCAGTCGATCACAAGCTCTAGTCATGTATCTTCGCGAGGACGGCAAAGGCGTGAAGATCTGAGAAATTCTCTCAGCCTCCATGATGGACGAGATACCATCAACTCTCACTATGAAATACGCGCTCGGGACGACCGATGCTATGAGGAAGAACGCCACGACTGGAGAACGGACGGCTGACGCGACTACCAGTAAGAGGACCGTCAAGACCCCCCCCCCCCAAGGCACAACCGCGACGACCAACGTCGATGAGATGATCGGGATCTGCGTGATAATGAGGATAACGACCATCGGCGTCGTCGTAATGATGACGATGTTGGACCGCAACACGGCCGCCGCGCAACCGTATCTCCAGACTGACATAGGCGATCGATGACGCAGACCGACGATGAGATCAATGGCATCAAGGCATACATCCCTAGGCTTCACATAGCTTATTGGCCAAAATGATTCAAGCTGGTCCCCATCGAGAAATATTATGGTCAGACCAATCCTCGAGAGTTGCTGCAGCTTTACAGCACAGCGATGCGGTCCGCTGGAGGTGATTCCTATGTAATGCCCAATTACCTCCCGGTCTGCCTGGATCCAGCTGTTTGGATATGGCTCACATCTCTTCTAGAGGAGTCAATCACATCTTGGGGAGACCTCAACAGGAAGCTCACAGGAAGTTTTCAAGCTCATAGGAAGTTTTCAAGCTCATAGGAAGTTTTCAAGCAGAAGACCGGCGAACCTCTTCGCGATTACATCTAGTGATTCTGTGCTAAGAAGACTGAGATCCCCAATGTCTCGGACCAACAAATCATTGCCGCCTTCCAAGGAGGGATCCGTAGCGATGATTTGGTTCGTGAGATCGATCGGAGGAATCATGACCTCAAGCTGACCGCACAAGAGTGCTTCGAGATCGCTGACAAGTTCGCGTCTGGTGAGTCAGCATTGGATGACATCCAGGGAAAAGGCAAGGAGAAGCGATCGGACAAGCCCGAGTACTCATTTGAAGCTAGAGTGTCCTCTAGCAAAGACCACAAAAGAAAAGTGTCCAGCAGCAAATTTGCTCATGATTATTGTAGCTGAAGTGTGTTTTAGCAAATAACCATCATTGAAGAGTGGTTTTTAGCAAAACCAAAATTGAGGAGTGCTCTACAAAAAATACCATCATCGAAGAGTCATTTGTACCAATGTTTTCCTAGTAACCATTGGACGTGGCATGTGTATAACAACCACCATCCAACATATAGTGATTGGATATGCTTTGGCGAGGACTACCACTTGACACGCCTCCGGTCTCATGGCCCTGCGTGGAGTAATGATAGTAGGAGCTGACTGTGAATGGTCACGTCGCTTGACGCGAATCGAGGTGAGTGGCGCCGCCCGCGTCGAAATTTACTGGCTCCCCTCGCAAAGCTTGCGATGGGGGAAGTGAACACACCCAAAGCCTGAGATGGGGGGAGCCAACTTAATTAGAGATTCATGTTTGGGTGTTCTTGGTATTAGGCCTTTTGAATCTAGTAAAACCTATATAAACTTGTTTATATTTCTCTTATTATGGTACTACCCAAATGAAAAATGCACAATCTCGATCTCGATCTGGATCCCGGAGCTCTTTCATTATGAGCACTTTGGCATCCATCTTCTCAAAGCACAAAGATACAACGATCTACCCCCTCCGTCCTACTACACGAAAACCACGGGGTAAAAAATTAGAGGGACACAGGCCTGTACTGTCTCGTTCAACTCAAATATGGTCTCCATCCAGTTTTGTGTGTTCACATGGTTCGTGAGTCATACACATGCTTGTTGACTTTTGCTAAGCCATATTAATAAATCATTCCTGGCACGGGGCCAGAAACTGTTCACTAATATGTCCTAGAGTCAAGTAGGTAAAATCCGCAAGCGCACGGAGAATACCGCTGTAGCATTTCACCCGGAAGTATTCAGGGTATCGTATTTGTTTATCCCAAAGGAAGGCTATGATCAAGAAGCGTTACTAACATATAAGATCATGTTAACAATTAGCAAGGATATCTAACCAAGACAGGCGGGTACATGATAATAACCGGGTAGTGTGACACACACAGAAGATTCCTACTAAATAAATAAAGTCTAGTGGAGGAAAGACTAGGCTAAGCTACTCCTACTATACATTCCTATACAGTTGCATAGCCTAAGTAGAATACATACAGACCCACACTCAGGTTCAGCAGTCAATAATATAGCACTTCAGGCACGGACTTACCCCTGCATCCACAGGCGACTTCCGCCAAGAGCCTACGCACTAGCCTAGCGGGGAGGATTTCAAAGGACGGACAGGGCTGTCACCACCTGCCGCCTACCTCAACGAACCAGTAGACTAACGAATAATTGATGCAAATCAGTCACCCAAATACCATACTTGCATGACCAAAGAGCACTCTACCCCTCCGCGATTACTATTAATGAGGCAGAGCTACCGTACGAATACAATCACCAAACCCATGCTATACTTTATCAGCTAAAACTAAGCATAGAGACTATAACATATAAACTAGACTATAGTGACGGTATATAACTAGCATGACAATAGTAGTATAATAAATATAAACTACTATCACACAAGTAGACTATACTATCACATATATGGATCACAATATCAAACAAGAAACTCATGACCCAAGCACAACTATATAGAAAAGATATATATATTGATAAGAGCAAAGTCTTACAAAAGGGAAAAGATACAAGAGCCATACCAATTCCAAGTGAAGACTTGGGACTAGAGAGCTCTAGACTCAGCTTAACTCCACTAAAACTCCAAGAACTACTACTAGCAAGAGAGAAATGCTTCTTGTGGTGTGTGTTGAGTGTGAAGGCACACCCTCCTATTTATAGCCTCAATAGGTCGGCAAGGGAGCGTAACCGCCACGGAAGGCATCTCAAACCGTCATCAGGAGTCGCGGAGGAGCCAACACGTGGAAGCCCAGGCGGAGAGGGCGCCCGGCCGGGTCGGCCGACCTGACCAGGTCGGCCGACCTGGGGGTGGCCCCTCCTGGCCTGTGCTTTCTCCATGTGGCTGTCCTGTGGGCCCTGACGTCGGTTTGCGCGGTATTACAGGGAGTTACGTCGGTTAAGTGCTGAAAATGGGCCCTTCAATCCGTGTGACGTCCATGTGGCACTCTCTGATTGGTCGAAAGTGTGTTTTCTTGCCTTTTGAGGTGTTTCCTTCACATTTCCTCCTGCATGCACAAAGTTCTCCAAGTACAAGTGGAACTATATTATTGTGCTAAAGCATGCGTGTATGAAATGCCAAATTCTCCTTTATTTGAGTATAGTTGACGGTTAAAAATGGTACTTAACAGCCGTCAACAATGCTCTTAGTACGTAATTGCCGTCAGTGGGAGCAGCGCTACGGAGTACTGTAGTTAGTAGAGCACTCGATAATACTAGCGAAGCTACGTGTAGTACTAGTACTAGTAGACAGCTATGGGTGCAGATGCACCCATTCCCAAGTGTATATACTACTTTACTGTAAGAACAAGTATATTGTGGGAAAAAATTGAATCCCAAGTGAATATACTACTTTACAACGTTGGTAAAATGCTATAGATCATTACCAATTGAGTTTATCTCTCTCTTCAGATTTTTTAAGTCGTTAAACTTTAACACCTTGTTAAAATTTAACAAGACGGATCCAAATGGGGCCTAAAAGAAGGAAAAACTTTCTGCCTTCCATTTTTTTATTACATACGCTGAAGTTCTACTCAGGACTCAAGGACAGGTGGAACCATGTTTCATGGCCACATGTTTCAGTGTGTTAAGCGTGCTAGTATGAGAGAATGCGCCTCTCGACCTCATGTCCATATCAGGGGCGCACTCCCGTTTCCGCCATCACTCCACTCTCTCGCTTCTCGTCTTCTTCGCCGCGCTCAAACCACCTCAAACCCTCGCTCGTGGCTCGCCACGCTCAACTGCCATGGCGCCCACGGGGCACTCGAAGGCCTCTAGCAACGGAATCCTCCACACCCCGCTTGATGAGGACATCACTCCTAAGGATACATGCAACACTCCTCCAATTCTGGACTTGCACGGTCCAATGAATAGAGCTGGTGCACGACGACCAAATTTAGAGGTGAGCTCGTTCCTACGTTCTTTATTATATGTCACTTTTGAGAATGGTTTGCTATCTAAAGATTATATTGTAATTAGGAACCATGAAGAGGACCAGGAGATGATGGGAGAAGGACTTGGAGATGTGGAGGACCAGCAAGGACGTGGAAGCCAAGGTGGAGTCCCAACCAAAACCGACTTCGAGTCTGTTTTGGGACTCAGGACCATTCTGTACTAAAACAGATGCCCAGGACGCATACGGACTCGGATTTGGACGTTCTACATATGCACGGAACGATAAGAAGAAGCCCTTTCCAATTCCGCCAGTCTCATATCAAAATTCATCTGGAGTCATCAGAAATCGTTGAAACAAGAGAGGGTCCAGAATCTGTTTCGGTGCTGTGTCGCCTGTTTTTGGCCTCTGGGCTTTGTATCTAGTTGAGCCCAATTAGGGGTGCATCCAGAGGGTCTTGCATGACCCAAAGGTCTTTATATACAGCCGCCACCGCACCATTAGGGTTCGGGTTTTGTCTAGATTATTCTGTTTATAACAGTTTCACCGTTATCACGGTTTGTGAGACCCCAACTTCATGAGATTCATAATACATCTGCAATTGTGTTGCATTCTTCTTTGTTCTTACTTGTGTTCTTGATTCGAAAGCAGAGATTAGCCTTCTTAGTGAGGTCAATTATTTTAGGATGGTTGATAACCAGAGGAGACATCGTGCTGCGATTCCGGGGTTTAGAACGTGCTGTTCTGAAGCCGGATCGATTTGTGTGTCGCCTCCGACCAAATCAACGTATCCAGAACCTTTCGGAAGATCGGGGACCCTTGTCCACATCACCTCTCCTCCTGGAGTCCGCGGTATGTTCCTAGCCATGTTCCGTGATTTTCGTACAATTTTTAGGGGTTTTTTGTTTGCTCAATATCTCTATGATTCTCTATAGTTCTCGACTCTTTTAGGCCGACATCGGTACTATTTTGTGCTTTGATTTAGTTATCGAGTTGATATATCGTGATTTATGGAAGGAGATTTTTTACTGTTCATCCACTTTTTACAGAGCGGTGGTTCGTCTTCTTCCGTGGCTTGAGCATGCCGCGGCGAGTCACGCTCGCCTTCGCCAAAGCGCGTCCGTGGCGCTTTGGTGCTGGACGTCTAGGCGCCAGTGATGGAGGAGGAGGAGGTCATCCCAGTGTCAGCGCCTTCGCCGAAGCGCATCCATGGTGCTCTGGCCTCGGACGTTTTGGTGCCAGCGAAGGAGGAGGTTTTCCCCGTGTCAGCGCCTTCGCCGAAGTGTGTCCGTGGCGCTTTGGCCCCGGACGTCTCGGCGCCAGCGAAGGAGGAGGAGGAGGAGGTCATCCCGGTGTCAGCGCCTTCGCCAAAGCACGTCCGAGGTGCTCTGGCCCTGGACGTCTCGGCGCCTACGAAGGACGAGAGAAGGAGGTCGTCCCGGCATTAGAGGAGGAGGATGAGGTCGTTCCGGCGTCAGAGGAGGAGATGGAGGTTGTCTCGGCGTCAGAGGGGGAGGAGTTTGTCCTGGCTTCAGAGGAGGAGGAGGAGGAGGTTGCCTCTGTGGCTGTGAAGGGGAAGGAGGCGCTGCCGACGAAGGTCGTCAAGGCGACCGTCGGCAACAACGACACCACCACCGACCACCACTGCCACGAAGAGCCCCCCTTCACCACCGGATTGTGCATTCCTTCCTGGTCCACCCCCTCTGGCAAATATTGGTACCGGTGCCGGTTCTGCATTGATGACCAGGAGTACGACTCCAGCATGACGGTCATCATGCACGCGTCCCGGTTCATCAGCCACCCCCACAACGCGGGGAGGCCTAATGCCATTGAGCTACAACGTAAGATTGCTTGGGTCGACTGATGAGTCCCCTCGTCAACATTGTCATCGCTCGTCTCTATGGATGCTCATCATCCCCTCCTCATCGCGTAGCTAGTTTCAAGTCTCATTGTTGTCGTCGCTTTTTTTCCTTTGTAGTTGTATGTTTGTGTTGAACACTTCTGATTATGTTTTATTGACCTCGTGGTTGAACTGCCTTATTTTTTTAATGTATTATGTGTTCTCATGTGCTGCTAGCTAAGGGCATGTTTGTTTCCTGGCAAAATTAAGGGGGTGCTGCTACTGCAACCTAGCAGCTATTTTTTCATTGTTTTCTTGACTGCTAATATGGTGACAATAGATTATTCCTTTTGTTGTGGGTTCTTTTGCACCCACTAGCTACAAGGTAGCTTCGCCCTTGTTAATTGCAACTGACTCAAAACAACATCAAATAATTCAAAATGAATCACTTGCTTTCAATCACTGTTCTATGCAAAACAATGTCAAATAATTGAATACTAATCGGTTTCTTCACGAAGGCATTAAAAGTTGTTACATCTGTACTATACTTGTTTACACGTGATTCAAAGCAAAGAAACTTTTATAATCAACATGATGTCCATTCGGTGGTTAACAGCGCAGCTTGAAAGGTTCCTTAACTTTCAAGCGATTAAAACTTCTTGGAAGGTTCAACTTTTTTTATTTGATGGAATGTTCCCTCCAAACTTTTGGCGCGTGTGCGTGAAATTTTTTTGTGAGCCCACCTAATTCAACTCAGCTACTCCAAATTAATGTGGTTCGGCTCGAGCCACCTACTCAAAACTCACATCAGCATCTCAAGGAGAGATGACTGGTTGCTACGCGGGTTGCTCTGAGCACTAACCGCGCAACTTCTGCCACCATGGATATCTCCGACAACCGATCCACCAACTCTGGCGCAGCCACGAGATGACATTGATGTCCCTAGTATTGATAGTATTTATGTACACATGCGCCCCCCCCCCCCATTGAGTGGTGAAACATGGGCTTTATCAATCGAATGCACGGGAAGAAATAGGGAACATCAAACCTACCGGGGTCATCTGTACCAGGATCTACTGACATTTGACAGCCTTATATCATTGAAACACAAGCTTGGTTATAGTGCGCGGGACTACTACTACTACTACTACTACTACTACTACTACTACTACTACTACTACTACTACTACTACTACTACTACTACTACTACTACTACTACTACTACTACTACTACTACTACTACTACTACTACTACTACTACTACTACTACTACTACTACTACTACTACTACTACTACTACTACTACTACTACTACTACTACTACTACTACTACTACTACTACTACTACTACTACTACTACTACTACTACTACTACTACTACTACTACTACTACTACTACTACTACTACTACTACTACTACTACTACTACTACTACTCC